>JAJOOS010024742.1:0-24395 GCA_029582725.1 Solanum chiquidenum
ACTCAATATAAAGCAATAAAACACATGCAATATACAGAAAACTTTTAAAACAGTTGAAAGCAACTTAATTCGTTAAATAAAATGCAATAACAAACTCAATTTTACTCATGTAATAAAGAAATATAGTTTCTGTGGGAGATTCTCTAACCGACAACCACCACTATGAGCCTAAGTGGTGATACAACATCTTGCCCACGTTGCCAGAATTGTCCTATACTTTTCCATCATATAGAACACCTTACCTAAGTTGATCCACTAGTCTATGTTAAAAATCACTTAAGGAGTCATCTAAAAAGTACGATCCTTTACTACCCATGATGGCTACATGGTTTATGGAGACGTGAGTTATCTGAACTCAAACTAGTCCCCATATCTATGCTCAATACTACTCTCAAAATATACTTAGCTCATATATTTGTAAACACAAAACTCTTGCTTTGGTTCGAGATAATTACTCAAAAACTTAGCTTAAAAGCTCTCTTGGAAATCTCAGTTTCCTTGCTTGCTAAAATGTGAAAATATTTTAACTCTTGGGAATACTTAGTTCCCGTATAATCTTTGAAGAATGAACTTTACTCTTACTGTTTACTGAAAACTAGCTCAAAGGCTCTTTTGGAAATCTCAATTTCCTTTCTTGTTTAAATGTGAAAAACATTTTCTCTTTGGGAATACATAGTCCCGATATACTCTTTTGAAGAAATGAACTTCAAACTTTACTCTTTACTCAACTCAAAACTCAAGTCTTAAAACAAAGTTTAATCATTTGTAAAAGACTTTTGGAAGACTCTGTGAACTTCTCTTTATTTGACTCTTAACTTCTGTTGACTTGGATCATACCTTCTCTTGACTTGACTCTTAACTTCTCTTGACTTGACTCTTAAATTTCCTTGAATTGAATTATGGATTCAAGGATTGTGAGTTGTGATAGGAAAGATCTCATGATGTTTAGGAGTGATTTTAGATAGCTAAACATAAGAAAAAATCAAGAAATCACTGCTTGAAAACTAGTCCGCGACGCGGAGGTGTATTTAAATTTTTGGTCGCGAAAATAATTTTTGAGGCAGAATGATCCGTGATCGCTCCGCGACGCGAGGATGAATTTTGCAAAATTGGGGGGCAGGTCCGCGACGAGGCCTGGAACACCAGAATTTCTTGACCTTTTCCTTTTTCATTTTCTAGCCCCAATTCGCCTAAATTTGATTTTTTTTCCTGAATATCTCTTTATATTCAGGTACCAACAACATATACACACGAATCTAACTCAAACAACTCTAACAATCAACTCTACATTCTCAAGAAACTCATCAATCTCATCCCAATTCAAGAACACACATCAAGAACATTCAAACTTTTAAATTTTTAGGATGAATTCACGCTGAATTAAACATGTTTGGAGCATGGGTGAAGGAATCCAACGCTGTGTGAACTCACATACCTCATAGGGATCACCCCTTGACGAAATCCACGAGTCTAGCTTCAAGAACTTGACGATTCCTTGCTCCTTCTCCTCTTCTTTTCTCTTCTCTCAAAACCCTAACTTGTTTCTCAAAAGGGTTAACTGAATCCAATCAGTTTAGACCCCAACTTAATTACAAAATACGAAATTAATTAAAGTGGGTGGTGAAAAACCATAATGCCCTTCTAAAATTCGGATTGGACTTTCCTTATTTGAACAACCCAACTTCCAATGGGAATAACTCACTCACATGAACTCGGAATCGCGCAAACTCAGCGGCGTTGGAAAGATTATTACAAGATATTTCCGAAGATATCTGGAACCACACCTAACTCATCCTGAGGTAGGAGTTATGATCATTTGAAGTTAACCAAAAACTCAAACTTAACTTAACTTAACCTATTTTCCAGATTTTTATTATTTCCAAAAATCACTCTTTCCAATTCTAGCTCTTTCTAGTTCTTTCAATTTGCGAGATGTTATAATATCTCCCCCTTGGGAACATTCGTCCTCGAATGAGATTACTCTTAGCAGGCTAAGGGTGTAACATTTAACATTCATCTCAAACATTCAACAAGTAATGCAATTACAACATGCTAATCTTATAAATAAAAGCAAAAAAAAGGATTAGTACCTTAATTTGGAACTTCTCCGTATTCGAAGAGATGTGGATATTATTTCTTCATATCTTTCTCAGCTCCCCAAGTAGCTTCCTCAACAAATTGGTTCCTCCAAAGGACTTTGACTGATGCTACCTCTTTTGTTCTCAAATTGCGAACATGGCGATCTAGAATCTGAACAAGAATCTCCTCATAAGACAAGCTATCCTTGATCCCAACATCTTCAATTGGTATAATCAATGAAGGATCGCCCATGCACTTCTTCAACATGGAGATGTGAAAAACTGGATGAACCGCTGCTAACTCCAACTCATACGCTACTTTGCCAATCCTCTCGGAAATTCTGTAAGGGCCAATATACTGGGGACTAAGCTTTCCCTTCTTACCAAACCTCATAACACCCTTCATGGGTGAAACTTTTAAATATACCCAATCATCTACTTCAAACTCTAACTCCCTTCTCCTAACATCAATGTAGGATTTCTGACGACTCTGCGTTATTTTCAACCTCTCTTGAGTCACTTTCACTTTCTCCATAGCCTGATGAACTAAATCTGGTCCTATCAATCCAGATTCACCAACTTCAAACCATCCAATAGGAGATCTGCATCTTCTCCCATAATGAGCTTCATAAGGAGCCATCTGGATGCTAGAGTGGTAACTATTGTTGTAAGCAAACTCAATGAGAGGTAGGTGATCATCCCAATTCACTTTGAAATCAATCACACATGCCCTCAAAATATCTTCTAAAGTCTGAATAGTCCACTTTGCTTGACCATCTGTCTGAGGATGAAAAGCAGTACTTAAGTTCACCTTTGAACCCAAGCCTTTTTGGAATGACTTCCAAAATTATGCAGTAAATTGTGCACCTTTATCTGATATAATAGAAACAGGGACTCCATGAAGTCTTACTACCTCTTGAATATACAACTTGGCATAGTCCTCTACTGTATGGGTATCCTTTACCGACAAAAAGTGGGCTGATTTTGTCATTCTATCAATAATCACCCCTATCGAATCATGTTGCCTGCGAGACCTTGATAACCCTGTGATGAAATCCATATTAATAATCTCCTACTTCCATTCTGTAAGTTCTATATTCTGAGCCAAACCACCGGGCCTTTGGTGCTCTACTTTAACTTGTTGGCAATTCGGGCACTTAGCAACAAATTCTGCAATGCCCTTCTTCATACTACTCCACCAATACACTTCTCTCAAATCACGATACATCTTTGTGGAACCCGGATGAATGGAATATCTAGAGCTATGAGCTTCCTCCATGATCCTCTCTTGGAGTTCATCCATTCTTGGTACACACAATCTACCTTGATACCTCAACACACCATCTCCCCCTTGTTCAAAAGCCATAACTTTCTGCTTATGAACATTTGCCTTCAATTCAAGAAAAATAGGGTCTTGATCTTGCTTCTCTTTTACTTCTGACACTAATGATGATTCAGCCCCATTTATCACCACCACTCCTCCCTCTGTGGAATCAATTAGTCGGACTCCCATGAGTGCAAGTCTATGCACATCTTTCGCTAACTCTTTCTTTTCTTCCTCAACATGGGCGGTACTATCCATAGACAACCTGCTTATAGCATCAACAACAACATTAGCCTTACCTGGGTGGTAAAGAATACTCATGTCATAATCCTTAAGTAATTCTAACCATCTCCTTTGTTTGAGATTAAACTCTTTCTGAGTAAACACATACTAAAGGCTCTTGTGATCAGTGAATACATCAACATGAACACCATACAAATAATGACACCATATTTTCAAAGCAAACACTACAACAACCAACTCTAGATCATGGGTTGGGTAATTCTTCTCATGAACCTTCAACTGTCTGGAGGCATAAGGTATAACATTGTCATTCTGCATTAACACACAACCCAAACCAACTCTAGATGCATCAAAATACACCACAAAACCTTGAGTACCCTCTGTTAAAGTTAACACTGGGCAGTAGTCAACCTCTTTTTCAATTCCTGAAAGCTTTTCTCACAAGCTTCAGACCATTGAAACTTCACTGTTTTCTAAGTCAACTTGGTCAAAGGAGACGAAATGGATGAGAGCCCCTCTACGAAACTTCTATAATAGCCCACCAAACCCAAGAAACTCCTAATATCGGTTGGAGATGTGGGTCTAGGCCAATTCTGCACTGCCTCAATTTTCTGAGTATCAACTTTAATTCCCTCTCCAGATGCAATGTGGTCTAAGAATGCCACAGACTCAAGCCTGAACTCACACTTAGAGAACTTGGCATACAACTCTCTATCTTTCAAATTCTGAAGAGCTATTCTGAGATGGCTAGCATGATCTTCTTCATTCCTTGAATAGATTAGTATGTCATCAATGAACACGATAACAAATATATCTAAATAAGGCATGAATACTCTATTCATAAGGTCCATGAATGTTGCAGGCGCATTGGTCAAACCAAAGGACATAACTAAGAACTCATAATGACCATAACGGGTGCTGAATGGTGTCTTGGGAATATCACATTCCCTTACTTTCAACTGATGGTAGCCAAATCTGAGGTCTATCTTATAGAAACAAGTAGCACCATGAAGGTGATCGAAAAGATCATCAATTCTCGGAAGAGGATACTTATTCTTGATGGTAACCTTGTTCAACTGACGGTTATCTATACACATCCTAAGGGAACCATCTTTCTTTCTAACAAATGGGACTGGAGCGCCCCAAGGTGAGATACCTTGTCAAATGACACCTTTCTCTAAAAGATCTTTCAACTTCTCTTTTAAATCTTTCAACTCTGCTGGTGCCATGCTATATGGAGGAATAGAGATATGACGAGTATCATGAATATTATCTATACTGAAGTCTATTTCTCTCTCAGGAGGGACTCCGAGAAGATCATCTATAAAGACTTCTGGAAACTCTTTTACTACTGAAACTGACTGAATAGGAGGTATCTCAACACTAGAGTTATTAACTCGGACTAAGTGATAGACACACCCCTTGCAAACTAACTTTCTCGCCTTAAGGTACAAAATAAAATGACCCTTAGGCACTGCTGAACTGCTCCTCAACTCTATAACTGGTTCACTGGAAATTGGAACTTGACTACTCGAGTTCTACAATCTATTAATGCATAACATGCATGAAGCCAGTCCATACCTAGAATGTCATAAAAATCTACCATGTCTAACTCAACTAAATCAGCCATGTTACTCTTGTGATTGACGGAAGTGGAACAATCACAATAGACTCTTTATGCTAGAATAGACTAACCATCACGTGTAGAAACACTGAAGGGCTCAAGAAGTTGCTCAGGAAGAACATCAAAATTGAAGACTTGGATCATACCAGTGACAACATCTGGTGAATCTTCTTATTCTCAGCGACTAGCGATAGCATAAAGACGATCCTTCTCCGCCCGCCCTTGAAGTAGCTCATCTAGATGCAGTATTATCTGGTGGAGAAACTGAAGAAGACTGGGCTCTATTGCCCCCATTACCATTACTCTGTCTGCTCTTAGGACACTCTCATAAAAATGACCGTTCTGGCCTCATTTGAAGCAACTAGTGGAGTCATCACGACATATCCCTGAGTGGCTCCTACCACACTTAGCACATGCAGAAGTCTCATTATCCCCTTGTGCCTTACTACCTTGCGAATGCGCAGGTCTAGCTCTAAAGTTATGAGAATTCTGACTATTGTACTCACATTTATTCCTTGGTACGGTGCACTAGCAGATGATGGAGCATGTCCTTTCTGTTTATGTTGGAAAGAAGACCGGTTTGCATTACTCTTTTGCTGCCCGGATTCATTCCCTGATGTCTTAGCCCTCTTATTCTCAAATTCTTCTCTATCCTTCAACTGTTCCTTCTCAACTTGTTGCACATGGATCATCAGCCTTGCTATGCCCATGTAACCTATTAGCATGGCTACCTTACTTTCCTTACTTGAAAGACGAGTTAACCCAACTACGAATAAACTCATCCTGCTCCTCATGTCAGTAACCATCTCTTTGCTTCTCTTAGCTCACGAGGAAAGAAATGCCTCATGAAGGCACTCTAGACCATAGGCCAGCTCAAAATTGGTTACGCGTAAGCACGAGTTTGAAAGAGACTTTTATAGAGATATACTCTATCGCATGAAGTGAGTATGAAAGAAGTGAAGGAATTCCTAAATGTTACAGCCTCCTAATTATAAATGTGGCACACTTCACATAGATAACTATGATTCTACAGTCATGACTTCATAAACTCCCTATGACTCTTGAACTCTGTGCACTGATACCAAGGGGCGGGACTGGCACTCAAGAACAATTGCTGGCCCCAAGTGAACCCTTGACCTGGCTTACTAACTCAGCAGAAGACTTAAAAGCATAATACAAGGATTCAATGCATCTCTACTCAACTGTTTAATAAAATACTTAGAACGTTTAAAAGTTAAACATTCAACTTGGCCAAAGTGGCAACTCAAGTCTTAACATATGAAATAATAATATAAGGACAACTGACTACTAATTGTCTATGAAGCCTCTAAAACAAAGAGGGATGTTGGGAAAAGACCCCTAATCATCCTAACAACTAAAATACTAAAAGCAAAGTAAAAATGAGTCTTCCGAAAAGCAAAGAGGCTCACCAACTAACTCTGAGTGCTCAACTGGATCAATGAGGCACTGGGTGCTGATCCTGGTTACATGCGTCTGCATCATATAACAATCTAGGCCAAATGGCATCAATACATTGAATGTACGAGTATGCGAGTTGGAATGCTAAACAAAACATAGGCTTGAAAAGAATTTGAAAAGAACACTTACCTTGACTTTACTCAACTCCTGAATAACTTAACTCAATATAAAGCAATAAAACACATGCAATATACAGAAAGATTTTAAAAGAGTTGAAAGCAACTTAGTTCGTTAAAGAAAATGCAATAAGGAGTCATCTAAAAAGTATGATCCTTTACTACTTATAATGGCTACATGGTTTATGGAGATGTGAGTTATCTGAACTCAAACTCGTCCCCATATCGGTGCTCAATACTACTCTCAAAATATACTTAGCTCATATATTTGTAAAAACAAAACTCTTTCTTTGGTTTGAGATAATTACTCAAAAACTTAGCTTAAAAGCTCTCTTGGAAATCTCAGTTTCCTTGCTTGCTAAAATGTGAAAACATTTTAACTCTTGGGAATACTTAGTTCCCGTATAAACTTTGAAGAATGAACTTTACTCTTACTGTTTTCTGAAAACTAGCTCAAAGGCACTTTTGGAAATCTCAATTTCCTTTCTTGTTTAAATGTGAAAAACATTTTCTCTTTGGGAATACATAGTCCCGATATACTCTTTTGAAGAAATGAACTTCAAACTTTACTCTTTACTCAATTCAAAATTTAAGTCTTAAAACAAAGTTTAAACATTTGTAAAAGATTTTTGGAAGACTCTATGAACTTCTCTTGACTTGACTCTTAACTTCTCTTGACTTAGATCTTAACTTCTCTTGACTTGACTCTTAACTTCTCTTGACTTGACTCTTAACTTTTCTTGAATTGAATTATGGATTCAAGGATTGTTATTTGTGATAGAAAAGATCTCATGATGTTTAGGAGTGATTTTAGATTGCTAAACATGAGAAAAGATCAAGAAATCATTGCTTGGAAACTAGTCCGCGACGCGGAGGTGTATTTAATTTTTTGGTTGCAAAAATAATTTTTGAGGCAGAACGGTCCGTGACCGCTCCGCGACGTGTAGATGAATTTTGCGAAACTGGGGGGTAGGTCGGCGACGCGACCTGGGCACCAGATTTGCCTGACTTTTTCCTTCTTCGTTTCCAGCCCCAATTCACCTAAATTTGATTCTTTTTCTCAATATCTCTTTAGATTCAGGTACCCACAACATATACACAAGAATCTAACTCAAACAACTCTAATAATTAACTCTACAATCTCAAGAAACTAATCAATCTCATCCCAATTCAAGAACGAAAGTAAATTCAAGAACACACATCAAGAACATTCAAACATTCAACTTTTTGGGATGAATTCACGCTGAATTAAAGATGTTTGGCGCGTGGGTGAAGTAACCCAATGCTGTGTGAACTCACATACCTCGTAGGGATCACCCCTTGACGAAATCCATGAGCCTAGCTTTAAGAATTTGACTATTCCTTGCTCCTTCTCCTCTTTCCTCCTCTTCTTTTATCTTCTCTCAAAACTCTAACTTGTTTCTGAAAAGCGTAAACTGAATCCAATCAGTTTAGACCCCAACTTAATTACAAAATACGAAATTAATTAAAGTGGGTGGTGAAAAGACCATAATGCCCTTCTAAAATTCGGATTGGACTTTCCTTATTTGAACAATCCAACTTCCAATGAGCATAACTCACTCATACGTACTCGTAATCACGCAAACTAGGAGGCATTGGAAATATTATTCCAAGATCTTTCCAACAACATATGGAACCACACCTAACAAATCCTGAGCTAGGAGTTATGGTCATTTGAGACCAAAAACTCAAACTTAACTTAACTTAACCAATTTTCCAGATTTTTATTATTTCCAAAAATCACTCTTTCTAATTCTAGCTCTTTCTAGTTCTTTCAATTTGTGAAATGTTACATTTAGTTTTTCTATACATTCTTGTTTTCAGCCTAGACATTTTTTGAAAGGGTTTTTTATTTTTGATATCGTATCATGGAATGAGCTTAAATGGAATAGTGAGAATTAATATAGTTAATCCCAACTTTTTTAATCTACAATTGAGGTGTGATTGTTGTTTCTTTGTTTCTATGAACTGTAATTAAAAAATCATTCTTACAACTATTCTTTGAAAACTCTTCTTTTAATTTGATAGTCTTTTGTAAATAAAAAAACCTCTATACCCCTCAAAGGAAGTGTAAATGTTTGTGTACATCCTATTCTTTCAAGAAAACACTTGTAAGAATACACCTGGTATGTTGTTGTTGTTTGAAAATGTTTGTTTTTGTCACAATCCGATTTCTCTGGTCATAATGGTACCTACCACATCCCACCAGTAGGTAAGCCTAACCCCTAACCCAGAACCATAAGCAACAAGCTATTTAGTAGAAGTCAACAACAACAAGAAGCAAAAAGAGATGAGAAGAAAGAGAAATCCAAAATAATACAATACAAGAAACCACCCCTAAGACGTGACATCAGTCAGTTGTCAAGCGTCTAATCAAAATAAGAGTACAAAGCCTTTACAAATACAAAATAGGTACAAACCGTCTCCGAAAGAAACATAAAGACTAGTCCTAGCAAAAATAAATGGAAACTGGTTACTGTGAGTGTCAGGAGCTCACCCTAGTCGATAACACTCAAATCACCCTCCTAAACCAATTAAAAGAGTAAGAGATTGTAGTCAGTAAAAACCCAACGAAGAGTCAAGGTCAAATCCAATAAGGAATGGTATATCGCAGCAAATTCCTTATCAAGAAAATTGGACTTTAAATTAGCTCATTTGTAATAGTAAGACAGTTGGGTGGATGGCACCACCAACTTAATATAATGCTTTGGTTATCAATTGTCGCAATTAAAGTAAAATTCAAAGGAAATCAAGAGTTGACAAGCATTCTAGGGGTGTGGGGATTGGAAATTGACGTCACATAGGGGTGATTGTGCTGCTCTATAGTGATGAACATTCATGAATAAGCTAAGTTATCGTCATTGACGCTAATCATCTTTCGATCTCATAACATCTATGCATAGAATCCTCTTTCGGTCTCATCTATATGACATTTCTAAACAACCCAATACCTTACTCTTTCCTCTTTTTCAAGAATAGGGAAAATATATCCGACTCATAACGTCTCTTTCAAGTAAGCCATAAGCATTAAACCTAAATTTCTAGTATTGAACTAATTACCCACTCTAATTAATCTCTTTCGAGCATGAACTGGAGATCAGAAGAAGGAATTGATGTTTGCAACCTTAACCCATAAGTTAACCCCATGGTAATTAGACCAAATTCATGCATGAACAACAACAAAATAGAGCATAGCACAATACCCACTACATTAAATCAACATCCAACCCCATTTGAGCACCCCTAGATCTTGGGGTTTTAGCCACCCATCACAAAAAAGTAAACAAAGTATACCTTCCATGGAAGATACCATGGGTAACTTGAAATCAAGCAATTAAGAGTAAACCCACTTGGGATTCAACTTCAATTTATCAAATTCAAGCGTCAAATTGTAAAACCCCAAGATCTAGAAAAGTGTTCTTTTCAAGGTAAAGTGTTCTTCACAACTCTAACTCTAAACTTTCCAAAATTAAACTCAATATTCAAACTCTCTTGACAATTTCATCATTTGGGATATTTATACTTTCCTAAAATTTGGCCAAAAATCCACTTCGTAACTGACTCAGCAACGTTAGTCAGGTTCGCAAAACCTGATTGGCGACTCTCCCTTCTCTCATCTACTCGCCTTTTGATGCTCTAGGCTTCAAGTGTTTGAACCTTAGTTGGTGAACTCGTTTGAGTCAGCCTTTCACATTTGGTGAATTGCCGAATACTACCTTAGTTCACTGTTCAAGAATTAAATCTTTTCCTTGCACAATGTCACTTAGGTGATGTGCATCGGGACCGTCGTTCTGAATCGGCACATCGCCTTTGCCACTAGAGTTCACCAACCTTCTAATTGGTAGACACAAATGGTATGCATTATCAATTTAGGGGACATCTTGCGCAGTTGGCAATCCACCCTTCATGTTAGGCGATCAACAATATTTGCTTGCACTTTTTTTGTATTTTTGGCCATTCTTTCATGCATCAGTCCTTGCTTTGTCCAATTGCCTTCATAGCTGAAAATCATCAATATTTGATTAGAAAAGGACAAATTTAGGAATCGAGGACACTAATTATTGAGCAAAATGGACCTTAAATGAGTGCAAATCTACCACTCATCAACACCCCAACTTAAACTTTTGCTTGTCGTCAAGTAAATAAAGAACACAATAAGCTCAATAAGGGTCTTTACAACAGTACTCAGTGAGAGCTAGCATGCAAGCGCCATAGGAAGATTCCTCTCAATAGCATGTCACCCTAAATCATGATAAAAAAGCTTCAAATGATGACTAGCTAGTCTCAACACAAGCTCAAGCTCTCTTTAGCTTCTTGTATAATGCAAGAGCATGTTTCAAAAAATACATTCAAGTGTCCTCACATCAAGAACGATTCCATGCTTTCACAAAGAAAATCAACAAAGGTAATAGGAATTAATGCAACTCTCACTCTGTCAAAAGAGAAACACATGCAAGCTTTCTCCCATTTGCTTACCCATATTTTCCAATCATCACACAACCTAGTTAATGAAAGATCTCAAGGGTCTTTTAGGCTTATAATGGGGTTGAGGGTTAAGGTATGGACAATTTGGATTGGTGACTTATACCTTTTCAAAGCATTGTTGCAATCATCATCACTTTTTCTCAAGTTCTTTTTCTTCTTTTTCATTTGAGAACTCAAATCTTAACTTTCCACTCAATTTATTTGGAATTCCCCTTTATTTCATTCACTTCTCTTTTTCATTTTCATTTTTCCAAGTTGTTTCCATCACAATGATAAATACACACATTCTTTTATAAGGAGGGGTTTATTCTTTTTGCGAAACACTGACATTTGAGTTTCATTTCTTCTTCATTTTGTCCTTCACTTGGATTTCATTTATTCTTCCTTTCCACGCCCCCAGCTTAGGATTTTGGCCTAAGTTGGCTATTCAAACATCACAATGCTTCAGAAAGGATTTTGATGAGAAGGTATGGATAATTTAGCTCAAGAGACTTCTTTTGGTTATCAAAAAATAAGTTAGTATCAATTGGTGCCAACATGGATTCACACCTTCAGGTAGTCACAAAAGGCTTTATGAATAATTCGGTTCCCTCATTGAATTTTTGACCAAAATCATGTCTACCATTCACTAAGATTCACACAATTGGACTAACAAGGCTAATTCTAGGACTCCACATGCATGCTTTCAAGTAGACCTCAACGCACATGACACTTCAAACTATACTCATTTAGCACATCCCGAAAATATCAAAAGCGTATGTGTAATGCTCATTCCAAGGCTCACATCAAAACACACCTAGTCAACAAAAGATTCAAAGAGATCACTAAAAGGTGTAACCACATCGATTTCATTCTCACAACACTAACACTATGTGTCATGCTCATCATGAGTACTATTCTAGACATCAATATTGAACAAAATTGATTCTCAAATTATTATCAATGAAAACTTCAAGAATTTCACTATTTAACCTCATGAGGGATTGCAACATCAAGGGAAATGAGATAGAATTAAAGAGATACACATTTACCCAAAAGAACACTCTAATATAAACAAACATCAAATTAAAACTGTTCAAAATACAAAATAATAAAATACAAGCAAAAGGGAAATATAAGCAAAAAGGCCCTCACCCCACCAAAAATAGAATGTAGTGTACTCAATGTAAAATAAGTGAAAATATTCAGAGGCTAAGAGAAAGTGTCCCGGCTATGCATGTGGTGCACTCTCATCTAGAGTCTCGGGAGGTGAAGCCTCAAGAGGGGCATCGATGCCCAATAATAGGATCACTAGAGGTGGCATGTGAGGCTCAATACGGGCATCATTGCCCATCTCAACAATATGAGGTATGGTAGAGTCTGGAGTGACTCCACTAGACTCAACCTTTGAAGTCTCTCAAAGAGATATCTTTAGTGTAGCTTAAAGAATGACCTCTTCAGTCTCATGCAGCTCGGTCATTATCTCAGCAATCCCATGCTCTTCAGTTCTCAACTCTTTCTCATCAGTCTCCTCAGCCAACTCCTACTCGGTCCTCTAACTCTCATCATTAGCAACATTGTCAACTTCCACAACAACTTCAAGCATAGTAGATGAAGGCACAACACTAGGCATCTCAGACACATCTAGAAGGGGATTCTCACCCCAAAGCATGGAGATGTCCATCGACCGTAACTAGATCACCTCTGCCCTCAAAGTGGCAACCTCATCCCTCAGGGTGTCTACAATACTAGAACTACCCTTGGCCATCTCCCAAGCATCAATCCTCGTTATCAGATCATCTAGCCTAAAAAAATGGCTCTCTATCGTCCCCTTACACTTAACAACCCGCTCAGTCAAAGGATCCAAGGCCTTCAGAATGTCCTAGTCAATGAGCTTGGGTAAGTCCTTCTCAACCCGAGCATCTCTCATGTCTGCCAGCCGGGCAAGGCTGCCCATCTGATATATTAATTCTTAGGTCAAAAGGGGATGAGAAACATGAGAAGGGGGAGGCCTCACAACAGTAGTGGCGGCAGTAGCAGGCTATAATAGAAGAGCCAGCAACAGAGGAAGGTGTGGAAACACCTGCCTACTCCATAGAAAGAACAAGTTTACTGGTATCATGTGCCAGAGTAGCAGAGTCGACCACTAGAGTGAAGTCTGGTGGTTGTGGCTTCCTCTGAGCATCATCATCTCGCAAACATTATATCTCGGTACTCTGAATGTCACTAGATTAGGCTGGTGTGACTCTCACATCTGTAGCAGCCCAGAAAGGGACTTCTGCCATGTCACATAACTGTGTGATCAAAATTGGAAATGGGAGCGATGTCTACTCTTGTCTCGTCCTCATCAGTATCTCGTCATCAATAAAGGCACCAACATGTATGTGATCTCGACCGATGACGGTGCCTACCAATATTTCCTTATCATGGTGAAGGATGGACTCATTCTGGGATGACATTAGGTTGCTGCTGATGAATCCAAACAAATATCGAGCTATGACATTCAAATCTTTCTTCTCAATCCTGGAACCATCAACCATATAGGAGGGAAAAAAAATAGATTTCAAGGGTGCTAGCCAACCCTTTAGAGAATCTAAATCATGGTGCATGTGGAGTGAATATAGGTCGGATTCGAATGCTGGCATCTTCAGTGCGGTATTAATGGCTTTTGCATCGCACTTAACCTTCTTTACTCTTACTTCCACTTCTTTGAGTGGCTTCCAAATTGTGCCTTTTGCTTATTGGGAAGGGCTTGGGCATAAGTCGTATAAAACTTCCTTACCCATGAAGGGATGTAAGGATTAATGGGTTTGGTGAATCACTCGACTTGTGGAATTGTATCGTGTCCTAGATGGCTGGGTAGTCATCCACCACTCCATTTATGGAGAACCGTCTCTCTTCAAGTATTGTTGTTCACCTGCAACTTTGAGCCTATTTAGGGCTCTTGGAGCTATAAACAACAAGATTCTAAAAGCTGGTACTTGTATGGATGAAGGTTGCAGGAACTTGGATCGGATGTTCTCTTTCTAACTATTCCCTGTCTGGGTTATTCCCTTTCTTGGGTCGATGATTGCTGAGGGGTTGTTTGATGCCGTCGGGGAGCCTCTAAAGGTTTATTTATGGTTATGCCCCAATGTTTTTTAAGTGGAGGAGGGGGATGAGATAACTCTATCCGACCTCCATGTCGAAGGAAACCACATGTTTACCTTTGGTTATTGATATTTCCTGCAAAACACATATACACACAATGGATTTGTGAAGGTTAGTTGATTTCGTAAGCAAATCGAAACACATTTCAAAAACACTCCTGAGGCTCGCCTAAAGGAAAGACGAATCACCAAACAGGATTTGAGAGCTACAATGAGCTCGCCGAATTGGACAGTGTCAAATTTCTCAGGGTAGAGGCATAAAAGGCGAAGTCAATGCCACTTGGAAATTCACCAAGTTGGTTTCCATGGGCTAAGACAAGTCCACCGAAACAGACAGTGCAAAATGGAAAGTAACAAGCATTAAGGGCGATGTCCTCTCCCACTCAGAAATTCAGCAAGTGGGTTCGGCGGACTAAGACAAGCCCGCCGAATGGAACAATACCCAAGGCCATACACATGCTAAAGAAGACGAGCTGGATCTTACTCGATGATTCTCCTAACTTCCTTGGCGAGGTATGACAAGCTCGCTGAACAAGAAGTTTTAGTTCAATGCCAATTGTCACAGAGAAACCAATACACAACAAATACAAGTTCCCCCTAGCATTACAATCCACCTAGATGCTTTTCTACCCATGGGTACTCAGATTTCCCCCATTTATTACTAAGCATTGAACTAATTGATGGTTTTCCCTTAAGAAAGTAGTCACCCTGTCTATCATTGGGCAAAATCATGCAATTAGGTCAACATTGAGATACTCAGACTTCACTCACTTCAAATTAGGCACAAACCCAGCAAAATAGGCAATTTAACCAACATAATTACGATTCATCATTTTTACAAGCATTCACAATTATAATCACATAAGCCCAGTTCTATTTCAACAATATGACGCTACCCATCAAAATCAAGCACTTAATCTCAATTAAAGTGCTCAAGCCCACACTCTATATGCCATCTAAACTCAAAACCAACAATAAAAAGTCAAAACACAAACCTTAAAGCCAAAAATAATCAAGAAATTGAGGGATCGGGGTTGGGTTGACACAAACTCCAAGCAAATGCACTCCTAGCACCTTCAAAACACTCACACGAGGCTCACCAACACTCAACATGTATGAAGCAAGAGAAAGGAATCGGAAAGGGTCTCAAATTTCAAAGATTTTGATTTTTGATTTAGAAAAGACCCTTGGCCTTTTTATATCAGGCCCGTTTGGTGATCATGACTAATATCACTGAACATGTTCGGGGAATCACCAACTTGAGCTTAAGCTCACCGAACATTCCTCAAAAACACCAAACCTGAAGGCTGATTCAGCGGACCGAATGGTGTCCGCTAAATGCACTTCGGTGAATCGCCCTTTGGAGTTCTTTTCTCCTATCTTGACAATGAACTTTTCAATCTTCTCATGCTCAAAAGGCGAACACGATTTAGTTTGCTTATTGCCATCGGCGGATCGCCATTTGGGGTTTGCATCGCATATGTTTCACATTTTAATCTTCAAACCTCTCCTCAACCCGCACTCACAACGCACGTTATTTGAAAGCAGTAAAAACAAAAATAAAAACATGGGTTTCCTCAGAAGAAGCACCTTATTTAACGTCGTAGCACAATATATTGCTCAAACTCAACAATCATATTTGGGGTTCAGGATGGTGTAACTAGGAAAAGGTTTCTTTTGTCTTGGATTTAGATGAGTTACAATTTGACCCAGTTGGGCCTCCAACTGCTTAATAGAAACTGAGTGTGAAGTTACCGTTTGAGATAAAGTGGAGAAGTCATTTTTCAAATCCTTCAACACCTTATCGGACCCTTCAACTTTGTTGTAGATCCTTACAAGCGTGTATTCTGTTCGACTTCCTTCTAGCCCAACTTGTTCTGTTGGGTGTGGAAGATTATGGGGAGGCACATATCTATATTTTCCCATCTCCTTATCACTCCAACAGTCTTTCTAACCACTATCTCTATCCTTGTTCCAACCTTGGTTCCCACCCTGTCGTTGATAATTATTGTGAGACCCACCACTTGATTTCCCAAGTAATGAAATTCTTCATTGTATAATGCCTCAAATTTGGTATCACCCGGGCACTGCCCACTGTTGGTTCCAACCTCATTTACCGACCTACTTTCACTTACCATGACATGTTTAGATAACAAATCGATTTGGGTCATCACTTTGGCAATGTTTTTATCCCTTTCATGGTCCTTGTCGATTTTTTCTTTGCGCAAACCCACTTGTAGAAGAGGTTTTTGGTCCTCTCTACTATGCCATGCTTGGTTAACCTTTGTCATATCATCTAGCAACTAAGAAACTACATCATACCATTTTCTCATCAATCCATCATGGATTAATTGATCAGCCACACCTTTATTGAAATCAAGACTACAATAAAAGTATTGCAACAACAAATTGTACGGAACGCCATGTGTTGGACATCGCAAGAGCAACTTCTTGAAACTTATCCACATTTCATGCAAAGGCTCACCTCCAACACATTTGAAATTTTTGATTTAGAGATGAAGTTTAACCATCTTCGAGGGTGGAAAGAATCTTCTCAAGAATGCCTCAGTTAGCCCATCCCACAAAGTAATATAATCATTTGGCAATTCTGCCAACCCTGTTGTAGCCTCTCTCATTATAGAGAACTGAAATAACCTCAATCCTATGGATTCTTGGGAGATATTTTTGAACACAAAGTGTCTACACACTCCTTGAAATTCCTAAGGTGCTCATGGGGATCCTCATGAGCTAAACCACAAAAAATTCCTTTCATTTGGAGCAATTGTATCATAGTTACAGTGACGTGAAACACCATCCTCCCGGTTGTAGGAGGTATTCAGATTGATCATGTGGTTTGAATGAAATTAATGGGCATGTCATTGAGACCACCCGTCTTTTCATTTTAACCATAGTTACGGTAATTGTCACTTCCATGGTCACTCATCTTATCAACCAACAAATCATTCAACAACACCAAACAACAAATCTACTACAAGTAAACCAAATTAAAATCTAATATCTCAATTAGAATTCTCAACCACTATTCCCCGGCACCCTCTCCATTTTTGATAACGCTAAAATCTCCCACAAAAACCAATTAAATAAGTGAGCGATCATAGTCAGTAAAAAACCCAATGAAGAGTTAGGGTCGAATCCCACATGGAATGCTATATCGTAGAGAATTCGTTATCAAGAAGATTGGACTTTAAATTAGCTCATTTGTAATAGTAAGACAATTGGGTGGATGGTCCCACCAACTTAATATAAAGCTTTGGTTATCAATTATTGCAATTAAACTAAAATTCAAACGAAATCAAGAGTTGACAAGCAATCTAGGGGTGTGGGGATCGGAAATTGATGTCACATAGGGGTGATTGTGTTGCTCTATAGTGATGAACATTCATGAATAGACTAAGTCATTGTCATGGACGCTAATCATCTTTTGATCTCAAAGATTCTATGCATAGAATCTCCTTTCAGTCTCATCTACATGCCATTTCTAAACAACCCAATACATTACTCTATTCTCTCTTTCAAGAATAGGGCAAATAGACCTGACCCATAACCTCTATTTCATTCAATACATAGACGTCAAACCTAAATTGCTAGTATTGAACTAATTACCCATTCTAATTAATCTTTTTCGAGCATCAACCAGAGATCGGAAGTAGAAATTAAGTTTGCAACCTTAACCCCTAAGTTAAACCCATGGCAATTAGATCAAATTCACGCATGAACAACAACAAAATAGAGCATAGCACAATACCCACTACATTGAATCAACACCCAACTCCATTTTGAGCACCCCTATATGTAGGGGTTTTAGCCACCCATCACAAAGAGTAAATAAAGTATACCTTCCATGAAAGTAGTCATGGGTACCTTGAAATCAATCAATTAAGAGTAAACCCACTTGGGATTCAACTTCAATTTATCAAATTGTAAAACAACAAGAACTAGAAAAATGTTCTTTTCAAGGTAAAATGTTCTTAAAAACTTTAACTCAAAACCCTCCAAACTTTTACTTAGTATTCGAACTCTCTTAACAATTTTATCCTTTGGGATATTTAAACTTTCCCAAAATTTGTCCCGAAATCCACTTCGTAACCTACTCGACAACGTTTATCGGGTTCACCAAACCTGATCGACAACTCGCCCTTCACTCCTCAACTCACCTTGTGATGCTCTAGGATTTTGGTGTTTGAACCTCAGTTGGCGAACTCAATTGAGTCAGCCTTTCATGTTTGGCTAATCGCGCCACTTTGGGCAATGTGCATTTGGACCGCCGTTCTGACTCGGCGCATCACCTTTGCTTTTGGAGTTCGCCAACCTTATTTGGTTGACACAAGTGCTATGCATTATTAATTTGGGTGAGATCTTGCTCAGTTGGTGATCCCCCTTTCATGTTAGACGATCATCAGTATTTTCTTTGCACTTATTTTTGTATTTTTTGTAATTCTTTCACACATCAGTCCTAGCCTTGTCTAATTGACTTCATAGTTGCAAATCATCAATATTTGATTAGAAAAGCACAAAGTTAGGCATTGAGGAGACTAATTATTGAGGTAAATGGACCCTTAGATGAGAAATCTACCACTCATCACTAGTCTTCAAATACCAAAAGCTACTCCGCACGAGCTCCAAATCAATAGTGAGAACTCGTATTATGATCTGCAAGGTGCGAAATTATAGTATGAGTACCAACAAGCGGTACTCAGTAGGGATCGATCGACTAAGTTCCAAATGAAAAACAAGTATAAACAACATGAAGTAAGGAAAACACAAGCCAACTAACTAAGCAAGAGAAATAATATGCTAGAAACGAAATAAAAAGAAGAAACATGATAAAAAGGATAAGGAACAGAGTCAAGAATGTACATAGAAACGCAAGCCAAAAACCTATTCCAAACAAACTAAGATGCAAGGGTTAACTACCTAAGGTTCGGAGAACTAACATCCATAAATCAAGAACTCATGCTATCAATTAGCACATCCTAGATGCCTCTAATACGTCAAATAGAAAAGAAGCACATCCCTAAAACCTAATAATTTAAAAATTAAGTAAGTCATGTGATCTAGGTGGTATGACTCCCATAAAAACCAGTTTGGAATAAAAGTAGAGTAAAAGAGTATCTTATCATAAATGATAAATATGCTAATGCTTGAGCCATGATTGTACTACAAAGTCTGTGAGAATGAACAAAGAATCCAATGCATGCCATCACCAGACAGCAAACAAGGCACTCAGATTCAAATAAATATACAACCAACCAAACCATGCTACCAAGGTGGAGAGTACTAACATGGGATCCAAAAATTTGTCCTTGCACACGGCCTCGGGCCCAATAATATAATCAAGCTCAATAAGGATACAACAAGCCTACCGCTAAAAAAAGAGAGAAGGGATCAAAAAGAGCTTTAAAATCAATAAAGAGGGAGAAAACTCAAGAGACGATGCCCTACAAAAACCATATTGCTCTAGTCCATGATTGAGCACCACTAAGGCCAACCATGGCTACGACAAGCCACTAAGGTCTCAGGCACCACCACAAGAAGAACAACACAAGACAAGCCCAACCGGGAGCAATTCATAACTACAAGGGTGATAAAGCGCAATGAAAAACATCTAAGGTCCAAACATAGCCTAAGGCCATATGTATCAATCCTAACAAGAATAACTATGATTATCTAAACCATAAGTGAGGCTACAAGCCTGAGCTAAAGATCCTAACATCCATTAAAGGCCCAAAGCTCTTACGGAATTAAAAAAAGGTGGAATAAAAAAGGGAAGCTAAATACCCAAAAAATACAAACTAAAATCACATGTAATCTATACTAAGCATTATCTAATAAGCCTAATCAAGAAAGTAGACCGAAATCTTCCTCGAAGTTGATTACGCACTCTCCGAATCCACCACACACTAGTTATCCACTTGCGAAACTCTTTCAAAAACTGCCACACTATCAAATTATCGATCACAACATCATCACAGATGTTTAGACACTATATTCACAATAATTGGAAACGAACCCAAAATTGAGTCAAAATGGGAATGTGGGACCCATATTGTGAATAAAAAAATTGACTCCATAAAAAGTTCCTACAAGACTAATCTAGCTGGTGTTCCAAAATGGGACTCAAATCCATGGCAGAACAACCCAAAAAAATAAATGTAACAAAATTCACCATTAAAGAACAGAAAGAGAGTTGGGCAGACCCTTTGGGGGTAGAAATTATTTCAAACAGAGAGTTCCCGAGCCTTCCCAATCATGCCTACAAGAAGCCACGATCAACACAAGCCATCAACACTTAGAATCACTAAATTTGGAGCTCCCTAGTTCCCAAAATCGCATTTTGAAAATGAGGGCTTAAGCTGAAAATCTGATATTTAAATAGTTGAAACTGATCGCTAAAAGTCATATCCGGTCGCTAAAGGCCTAAATTTTAGTTGCTAAAAGCCTGCACCAGATATCAACACTTCAACTTCTTTGCTAAAACTCTGAATTCTCCGACGCGGTGCCGAGGATTGATTCAGAACCCCGTGCGCACAAACAAAGTATGCTACCCCATCGAGTTCAACATTTCAGACTGAACAGAAACATTGAAACTTCGATCAGAGGCCCTCTTGATGAATAGTGGGACCCATACCTAAGTTTTGTTTTACGCATAAATTCACAAGAAGGTTCAAAATGAGACCGAAAACCTCAGAAACCGCATGAAAGGTCATTCTAGACAAAACTTGAAATCCCGGAGCTAACCGCACTAACAAAATTCTTATATGAGTACCTTTACCAAGAATGTTGACCTACGACAAACTTAGGTTGAAGCTTCCAAGTTAGAACGCCTAACAACACAAACTCATACTGAAAGTCTTGGGGGTCAAACCAACCATGTCCCTTGCCTAAAATGGAATTTTTGAAGCTGGTGGACTCATCAGAATTGCATTCTCAAGCATTCTTTCTGAGAATTTAACAGAAGTCAATTGTTTAAGTTTTAAAGGCTTTAAAACACGTAAACTTCCACAAAACCCAAACGAACTACCCGGTGACCAAATTGTTAGTCCCAACAAGTCATTAATGACTTGGGGTTGCTATAGGAAAGGTCTTACCGTTGTAATTATTGTTAAATAAAGAAAATAACTTGTATGGTCATTACAATATCTACTACTAAGAGGATTGTCGTCCGTGAAAGTAGACGCTTAGTTACAGTCTGAAGGCATGAAATGATTAGGATACGGGGTTCGCCTGCTTCACTAGACCTTCACACACCCTCTCGGATCAAACAACACCAACACAGAACTCAAGCTAGGAGGAAAATCCTTAAATCTCTTGTTTGGGCTCCAACTCTCTCCCAACCAAATCA
Source organism: Solanum chiquidenum (assembly GCA_029582725.1). Lineage (NCBI taxonomy): Eukaryota > Viridiplantae > Streptophyta > Magnoliopsida > Solanales > Solanaceae > Solanum > Solanum chiquidenum. The sequence continues at coordinate 21,862 of JAJOOS010024742.1, forward strand.
AACTTGCTTTAAAGCACCAGATTCATCTACAAAAACCAACACCACATTGAAACAATTGAATTGAGCAACACAGGGCAATGACAGGTGCAACCCAACTCATAAAACAACATACTCACCTTATGCTAGACATCTAATATCTTCTAATCATCAAAAGCATTCTAGTCGCCATTAACTATCCTGAACATATCCAACACCATCTGAATCCCACCTGCAGGACTGCACAACACAAATCTTGTATGAAGTACATACTCTACTTGAACATCGAAGAATAACAACTTCTAAAACAACGAACTCAACCCACAACAAAGCCAAAAATACACTCCTAACTCTCAAAGACCAATAAATCCAGGCTTAATACATCTCTTTGAAGCTAACCACACTAATCCAAAGCACGATAATCCTAATATTGAGACATCTGCACAGAGCCCAGCTCCAAGGGCCTAGTCCAAGCAAAGGAAATTCTGAAGACAATTACCATGAGCCCAAAAGCTACTCTACTACCACAAATCTGAACCAACCATCCAAGTCTAAGGGAAACCAAGTCGGGAGGTGGCATTCGACACATTCAACTAACCAGTAGTGGCCCAAGGGTACCCACTCCCATCAACAAACACATTCAAGGCACACACACAATGGGTTACTTCCAATTAAAAAGCATTGTCCAGTCGATCCACTACTAAAAGAAATAAACTACAAGAGGAAAAATACAAATACAATCCTCAATTTAAGCTGCCAGAATAGGCCAACGATATGTAACAAGCAAAATAAACTGAAATGCGCATGAAAACCCCAAAATACACAAAAATAAAAATAAGGGATTAAAGCCACAAAATCATCGATATTGATCACAAAGGTGGGTTATACCAACATCAGGCACCAACAAATTTTAGCTAAGTCTCTGGGTTCCGTCCAGTGGCTTGGGATCGGTTCAAAAACCTATGCACATGAATGAGATATGTAACACAATCAAATTAAACGTTTCAGACTCATTTGAGAAGTTAAAACTTGCATACGAGGTCATCTTGATAATAAGTATGTTCCATACCTCACCTCTATTTTGAGTCAAAATCCACAAGGGGCTCAATTTTAACCTAGGAGGCTCGAGCTCTGCACAGAGTGTCGTTCTAGACCAAACTCGACATCTGAAGTTTACCGCACTTACGGAATTGTCTTTTGGGAAAATTTATCAAGAATGTTAACCAAGATCAAACACAGGCCTTAACTTAAAGTTAAAATTCCAAATCGCATAAACTCGAACCAAAATCCTCGAGAGCCTTGCCGACCATGTTACTAGCCTAAAATGACCCTTTCAAACCTTATGGAATCATCAAAATTGGACTTTGAGATTATCTTCCCAAAAGTTTGATCGAAAATGACCCTTCAAGGTTCAAAAGCTCCAAAACACAAAAAATTGCATAAAAACCAAATGAAAGACGAGGTGACTGAAATATCAGTTCCAATATGTCATAAATGACTTGGGGTAAATATAGGAACGCTCTAGCTGATGAATAGAAGGCATAAACACATAAATGACTTGGAGGGTTATTACAAATGATACATCATCTGGTCAAGTAAAAGTTGAGCATATCCCACATGCCTTTCAAATTTCAAGTAGAAAAGAAGCATGTCTTTGATACCTTATAAATCTAAAAAATAAGTATTGATATACCGTGAGTTTACGATATTTTTAATACATTTCACTTACAAGTTGTGTGTGTCTAGGGCCTTTCTGTATTGATTTTTATGTGTTTTTATCATGTTTTGCAGGAAAGATGTGCAGGCATGGAAGTAAAGAGACAACTAAAATAAATGCAAAAAAAGGGCATCTACGGAGGTGATCTACGGACCGTAGGTCCATTGACGCTGTGTAGATGGTGATCGTAGAGCAGCAGGCAAAGTATGGAAGGCAAATCAGGGAAATCTGACCAAGTGTGGAACCACGGTGGCCATTGACGGTTCATAGATTGATCTACAGACCGTACTGTTGATTTGTAGATTGATACTCCGAGGGTTACAATACCTGATTTTTGAAGATTCTAAGTGTGGAGCTACGTACAGGGATTGACAGACCGTAGATCTATCTACGGTCCGTACTGCAGTTCCGTTGTTTGCTTCAGAGAAGCTGATTTTTGGAAGCTGAAATATTTTCTAAGTCCTGGCTGACGAAAGGGACTCACAGACCGTAGACCCATTGATGATCCGTGAGTTAGTCTCGTGGAATGAAGACGCGTGCCTGAACAAACTTTCCTTATTTTGTTTCCCTTTTAATTTAGGACTTGTTTTCTATAAATAGGGTATGTAAACCTCATTTTTGGGGGTTAGACTTTATTACTTTGATTCTAGTTCTTGACTTGGGAAATTAACATGCAACTTTAGCAATTCTTAATTTCCTAAGTTTGTTTTGAAGATTTTGGTGTTGCAAATTCTAGTTGAATATCTGGGTTTATTATTCTTCTTACGTAAGTTCATAATTCTTTCATCTAAAACAATGAATTGTGTTCATATGATTATGGGTAACTAAACTCCACAACTAG
>JAJOOS010024743.1:0-13522 GCA_029582725.1 Solanum chiquidenum
TTGTTGTTGTTGTTGTTGTTATTATTATAAGTGTTTTTGAATTATTGGTTTGATAGTTTTATTGTCCAGTGTCGAGTTATATACTTTTCCTTTTATTTTGTAGTTAATTAAAAATCATTTTCATAGTCATTAATGATATATTTTGATGTTATTGTTTATTTTATTTTCTCACAATATTAGATAGGAAGTTGCAGTACTTTGCTATTATTATTATTTGCTTTATTTATCCATTATTGATCTTATTTTATCACGAAGGCTCTCCACTGATTGATTGCATATTGTACTATTGTGTTGTTATTATTTGGGTGTTGCATCTTAATATATTATCTTTTGTATGTTAAAATGGCCAATGAAGAAATTGCCGTCGATTTCCAAGGCCTCTCATGTTTATAAGACGGATTTTTATTTTAAGTCGTTAGTTATTTGATTTATTTTTACTTGTATTTATTTATTACTAACACTTTTATTAAGTGTCTTTACAGGTACCCCAAAGTCGCTTCTCGTCGAAGTCATTCGAATAAAGTTCGAATACTATATTTATTATTATGCATATTGTTACGATAGGCAAATATTAGGTCGTTTCTCGTATTACATGTTTATTTTATTACTTGTATACATTGCATGTTTGTCATATCTGTATATTATTTTATCTCCTCCTCAATTTGAAAAAAAAAATGAATTCAATCGGAACCCACATTTGTGGATTTTGTAGGATGCCTAACCCCTTCCCTTCGAAATAACTTGAATCCCTTACCTAGAATTTTGGTTTCGTAGATCACTTAATGGTTTCCTAGTTTTTTTCCTAAAATTAGGTGGCAACTCCTTTAAAATTCGTTTATTCTTAAAACTCTTTTAAAATTGAATCAATTGTTTATTTTTTGAGTCACCGCGACGTTTCGCCCTATTTGAATAGAGTAGGGATGTAAACACCCTTTGCAATCAAAAGAAGTCTACTAAGTCTATTACAAGAACCTTATCATAAAACTAGAATAGAAAAGTCTTGTCCTCGACATATGAGGACATACCACAAGATCTAGGAAGAACTTCAAATCCCAAGCTTACTATAGAACCCGCTCACTTGCCGGACCCTACACTTGTAGAAAAATAGAGAAAATATGGAATTAGCACAATTAAGTACTAAGTATGATGGCCATGCTAAAACAGACATTCATTTGAGATATATGCTTTCATGCCATTTTTTGATAAAACCTTCATGTCACAATTATAAGAGACACATTTCACGTCATCGTCCACATATAAAACAATACCCACATAATAGACATACTCAACTAGTACCAATGTACAATACATGAACATAAGCGACAAGTAGGCCTTTTCATCATTTAATGACCTCTATCTCAAGTTACCCAAAGCCACACTTAAGTGAAACATGAAGTGACCGCCCATACAATCTCTTTATATACACCTAAGTGTTCCCAAGGGTTACCATAGATAAGGAATGTACCAATACAATATAACATGCTAAGTCAATATTCTTTAATGAACCAGTTTATGAGACATTTAAGTATTTAGAGGACTTTCACATAATAGCCATTTAGACTTAGGAAACTCACTTTCGCATCTTCTAGGCCTACTCGTGCAATGTGTAGATAGTATCACATACTACCACCTACACTTTGTAGAACCTATCCAATAACTAGAGTGTACATCCCACATGATGGGAATAGGCATTAACCGACATAGACCATACTAGCTAGGCATGGAATCCGGAGTCTACCCTACTCCATGAAAGGTGTTCTACTTGCCAAAGGTAGAACTAATAAGCAACCCATGTAGGCACATGGTTTAGGGGATGTCCAAGGAAGTTCATTGTGCCCTAGTCTCATACTCAAGTAGGTCCACCATCCTAACCACATCCACTCGGTGCTTAGCCCTAGTTCCCATAGAGTATTTCATTCACATGTATGCACTAGAGTGGACCCCATTTCTAAGTTCGGCCAACTCATAGTACTTCTACCAAGAAGGGCTCCATTTCTTAGTTCTAGCAGATCAAGGTTCATTAAGGATAGCTCATTGACTTTCTTAGAGAGAGTTTGTTACCGTTCCGGTCCACCAACTCTAAGTCTATCATTTCACACAAGAAGAAGATCATTACCCCCTAGGGTTCACCACTTCGAGGTTTCACATTCACATTTAGGAGTCTAAACTTACTCATGAAAAGGGTACCATGCTAGGTCTAGCCTATTCAAGATATAATCTAGAAGTCCTCTTTTATCATTCATAGAAAGGGCACCATGCTTAGGTCTACCGATCCTAGACATTCATTCATTCAAAGAGCTTTCAAGTAACAAGAAGGGACATCTAAGTCTACCAAGCAAGTCACAACATTTCCATATAGGGACTCTTCATAGTCCAACATCGTCACATATGAACATTTAAAGAGAACATACTTTCAATTACACTACAATAACACTTTGTACAAGATCACCTTATAACCATAAGAATACCTTCACATAGTACAATAACACATCATAACTTGATAACACTTTAATTCAATAGATAATGCCTTCAAGTCCATGTTCATAATACATTCCATAATTAAACACCTCCACCATAAGTGGATCAAACGAAGCAAGAACAATTACATCAATAATATGAGATTAAACCAACTTACCATCCTCCAAAGTCATCCTCAACATTAATCAATAGATATAGAAAATCATAAACATCAACAATACAATCTATTCTAAGCATAAATTCATCAATACCCAATCATTATCAACAAACCCATTTCGTAAGTCAAATATAGAGTTTTGTGAAATCAAGGGTTCATGAGATTTTTTTCAATTGAAAACGTCAATTTAATATCAACAATATCACAATCCATCATATAAAAACCACTTTATGCAAGAACCCTTGAGTAGAGTAAGAAATAGAAGTTTTTCATAACTTTTGAGAATTTGAAAACCATTTGAAATTGGCTCTAAAGAGAAAACTAGCTTTAGATAAAGAGCCACCATACCTTAGTATTGAGAAAGCCCACGAAAATTTGATGGAAGAAACCTTCAATTCGAAACCCTAGTTGCCCACATCTTCTTCTTCCTTGAGCTTGAGAGGACTTTTAGAGAAAAGAACTTTTGGGGGTTTTAATTTGAAGAATGAATTCTAAAATACCTTTTAAAAGTTTTAATACCATAAATAGTTATTAGAAATAAAATAAAATATACCCACTTCTTAATTTAACTAAAAATTAATATTTACAAAAACGCCCCTTGCCCACATGGACTTACCAAATAAAACTAAGGCAAAGTCCAATTTTTTTTTAGAGTCGCTACATGTCCAATAAAGATAAGATTAAAATTTAAACTTGGAATAAGGAAAGTATCTGATAAAGAGAGATCTGATGAAGAAATAGATCTTTTATGACTAACATTCATATTATATCCATCAGCAGTATGAATGGATGATGGGATAGAAATAGTAGCTAGGTCAGAGAAAATCTTGGAAGAATACGTCATGTGATTTCAACATGCTGAATCAAAGTACCAAGATGAATTACCTAAAGGAGTAACTAGAGTTGCAGAGTTGTTACCAATTGGAGAAAGGAGATGACTAAGAAGAGATTGAAGGTCAATTGATGAAGTTCCAGAATTGTTGGTTACTGCATGAACTGGATTTAACGGTTGATTCAAACGAGATTCATTTTTGTTCTGAGGACGAGTAGGGCAATTCTCAATCAAGTGATCTTCTTTTTCACAGTACCTACAAATTGGAGGACAATTCCTAGATATATGTCCCTTCTTCTTACATTTATTACATTTAATAACTGGGCATTCGTGTAAGACATGACTAGTTTGACGGCAATTGCGACAAAATTTGGCACCAATTCTGTTAGTGGCTGTAAAAACTGAATTATCCACTGGTCGTGTAAGATCCAAACGAGCTTCTTCAGATTTTAAGCGAGGAAGAGCATCTTCAAGAGTTGTAAAAGGTTGTTGGTTAAGCAATGCAGCCCGGGTTGGTTCATAATCATCAGTAAGAGCCATCAAGAATTGAATCAATTTATTATTATTGCGGTAAGCTAAAAATTTAGCAGCAACATCAGAATTTCTAAGAACTGGTTCAGTCAAGGTTAATTAATTCCAAATGGATTTCATCTTCGAGAGAAATTCATAGATAGGTTCTCCCTTTTCTTGTTTCAAGCTGGCTATCTCCTTCATCAATTGAAAATTATGAGAAAGATCAGAAGTAGTATATCATTGAAAGAGATGATCCCATACCTCTTTTGCGGTGTCGAATTATCCAAATTGGAGGTGAATACTTAGAACAGAAGTATTTTGAAGCCATGTAATGATTTGATGATTTCAGCTATCCCAATCTTCTAAACGATTAACAAACTTTTTCCTTTTCAAAAAACTACATGTTGCCTCACACCAATGACGATAGCTAGATTCATTGAGAACAACGAAAATAGGTTGAGAAATATCATTCTTGTCCGTGATATTCACTCAACAAATTGACGTCAACAAACCAAAGAAAAAAAATGAAAGACAGAAGACACCCCACAAAGTGATGAATCATAATTGCTATCAACAAAATACCATGAGAAAAATAAAATAGGGAATATGAATTTCAACAATTTGAGGAGGCTCTAATACCATGAGGGGAGTATTGCCCAAGTCCATATAAGGCACCACTAGTCTATTGCCAACCCAATGTGAGACTTTTACCCACTCTAACACCCCCCTTCACACCCAAGCCCAACTGGCACGTGGACTGGGAGTCCAAACATGAATGAACCTGACTCTGATACCATATTAAAAAATGAGAATGAGAAACACAAGAAAACCTGGAGAATTAACAATTCTATTCACCATGGAATAAAAGAGACTATAACCATATTTGTACACAAGAAGTTAAGAAGCAAAAGGAAATAAAATACATATAATGCATAAATATATACTTTGCCATATTAATATATTTAAATATATACTCTTACCCATATTTAGATTGTCTATACAATATTTACCAAATTTTAACAAGAGGATCGAACCACAGTTCATCCTTGATCATCTCACTAATTTCATCCCTTTTATCAATTTTACTAAACCACTTAAAGAAGCTTCGTTCATCAGCTCCCTTGCCTTGTGCCCATTATATTGACGATGCACTAGTTTTAGTACGCTCATACTTCTTTCAAAACTTTGTATTCGCAAAATATCTGTTTGAATCAAAATTGAAGATAATGGTATAACTTGATTTGACATCTTGAGAGACTTCCACTTCGATTGAGCTTAGAAACTCGAAAATCTTGCGGTCCTCTTCAGTGCATACAATCCCACCAAGTACATGATGCTTCAGGAAAGCTGTCGACCAAAAGCCAGGAATATCTTTAATAATATTTGTTCTCTTCTCATAGAACGGTTGACACATCCGAATTGTACTTTTGTGCAACTTTCAACAACTCACCACTCGTCTCTTTGTTAATCTTCTCCAACTTCTCTTGTAACTCTTGCAATCTTTCAACGCACATAACAAGTTGCTTTCTATAATGATTAATAATGTTGTGGTTTTCATCATCCTCCACTAATTTCTCCATCCTCCTCCTCCTCCTCCTCCCTTCTTCTTCTTCTTCCGTTTGTCATTCCACATCTTTATAGACAATTCATTAGATTAATTTATAGTTTTGTACAATTTTATTATATTAATTTATCTATTAAATAATATCTTTATAAAATAATAATATTTCATGGTACCACGTATATTAATTTGGTGAAGTTTTGGTGTATATATGTTTATGAAGTTAGTAAATACTCCTTTTTCCCCTCTATAACTCCTATGAGAAATAATATATTTATTTCGTTCATTTTTATTTGTCTATTATTTTAAAAATAGATTTCTACTTTTATTTTGCAAGACCTAAAACTAAATATCAATTAATATGAATATTATGATAAATTTACACTCCCTCCGTTCATTTTTAAATGTCATGTTGCGTTTTTCAAAAATCAATTTGACTAATTTTCAAAGTTAAATAAGATTACATTAATTTGATATTTTGTTTAAAAGAATAAATATTCAAAAACCATACGAAAAGTACTATAAATTGCAATTTTTTTACATATCAATATGATAAAAAAAATACATGGTAAAATGTTAGTCAAAGTTCTTATAATTTGACTCTGAAAAAGTTATGACAATTATAAGTGGATAGATATACAATATTAATCAAATATAAAGTGAAGAAATAAAAGTGATGGAGGATGTAATAAAAACTATTGAGATTGAGATTTGACAAGTTGATACAAGTAAAGTCATATTTCTTGTTTAGAGAAATGTAGTGCAATCATTAATATGACTTTTGAGCTACTCTTAATTTCTTTACTCAAAAATCTTTTTGGTTCCTAAAACTGAAGTTATGAATATGTGTTTGTGGAACAAAGAAATGGAGGGCAGCAGGTCCAGGTTGATGAAAGAAAAAAGCAAAAAAAGATCACTTGAATGAAAATTTGATATAAAAAGCATGGCAGAAGATAAAAATCTTGTTGTGAAAACCATGGTTTGGATTCTAGAAAATCATAAAAACACAATTGTTCAAAAACTATTCATGACCCTTGTTCTTAGGATTCTCAACAAGGTATATATTAGTGTCTATTCTCTTTAATTTGTCTCTTTTTATTATTATATGCACAAAATTCATGAATTACTAGTATTATTAGTTTTAGGAATATGCTTGTGAACAAGAGGCATTAAATAAGATTTGGGATTTGAAGATGGAACATATGAAACTCATTACAGATGCACGTGCTAATTTGAATAAGGTACTCTAAATTTAAATCAAATATACTTTCTCCGTTTAAAAAAAATGACCTAGTTTCCTTTTTAGTCTGTTTAAAAAAAGAATGGCTCATTTCCTTTTTTGGTAACACTTTAACTTCATTTTTCCACGTGGCATTTTTAAGGCCACAAGATTAAAGGACGTTTTGGTACATTTGACATAACTTCAATTTAGAACCACAAGATTAAAAAATCTTCTTTCTTTTCTTAAACCCCGTTCCAAGTCAAACTAGGTCATTCCTTTTAAAACGGAGGGAGTATATCTTATTAAAAGTTTGAAGGAGTAACAACCTAAGAGTTCATATATACTTATTTAAGTAAATAAGGTACATAACATTTTTCTACTTCCAAATATAATTATTACTTATTAGTTTAATTGAAACTGCATTCACTTCGTGGGACTAATGAATTGTCAATAAAGATGTGGAATGACAAACGGAAGAAAAAGAAGAAGAGGATGAGGAAGAAGAGAAATTAGTGGAGGATGATAAAAACAACAACATTATTGATCATGATAGAAAGCAACAGATTCTGTGCGTTGAAAGATTGCAAGAGTTACAAGAGAAGTTGAAGAAGATTAACGAAAAGGCGAGTGGTGAGTTGTTGAAAGTTGCACAAAAGTACAATCCTAATCCGGCAACCGTTCTATGAGAAGAGAACAAATATTATTAAAGATATTCCTGGCTTTTGGTCGACAGCTTTCCTGAAGCATTACGTACTTGGTGGGCTTGTATGCACTGAAGAGGACCACAAGATTTTTGAGTTTCTAAGCTCAATCGAAGTGGAAGTCTCTCAAGATGTCAAATCAGGTTATACCATTATCTTCAATTTTGATTCAAATGGATATTTTGAGAATAAAAAGCTTTGGAATAAGTATGGGCGTACTAAAACTAGTGCATCGTCAATACAATGGGCACAAGGCAAGAAAGTTGATGAACGAAACTTTTTTAAGTGGTTCAGTGAAGTTGATAAAAGGGATGAAATCGGTGAGATGATCAAGGATGAACTGTGGTCCGATCCCTTTTATAAAATTTGGTAAATATTATATAGACATTCTAAATATGGATAAAAGTATATATTTGAATATTTTAAGTATGGTAAAGTATATATTTAGATATTATAGGTATTTTATTTCCTTTTTCTTCTTAACTTCTTGTGTACAAATATGGTTGTAGGCTCTTTTATTCCATGATAAATAAAATTATTAATTCTCCAGGTTTTCTTGTGTTTCTCTGTCTCATTTTTTAACATGGTATCAGAGCCAAGTCCATTCTCGTTTGGACTCTCGGTCCATGCGCTAGTTGGGTCTAGGCGTGAAGGAGGTGTTAGAGTGGGTAAAAGTCCCACATTAGTTAGAGAATAGACTGGTGATCTCCTTATATGAACTTGGACAATCCTCCCCTCATGGCATTAGAGCCTCCTCAAATTATGTGATTCGAGATATGATGTAATTTTTTCTTCCCGTGGTTGTCGAGTGCAGGACCTTCAGACGGGACAAATCATTGGGAAAGGCCGTAAAGTTGGGCATATGTTTGAACTCACTAGTCTTCATATTCCCAAATCATCTCCTGTGTCTCGATTATGTGTTGTTTCTTCTAGTGTTCCTTTGTAATTATGGCATCAACGTTTTTGTCATTGTTCTTTGAGTAAACTTCGTTCTTTAGTTTCTAGTGGATTTTTAGGTCATGTTAGTGAGAAAAATTTGGATTGTATTGCATGTAAAGAGGCCAAACAACATGCTTTACCTTTTAATAAAAATTCTTGTATTTCAAAGTTTCCTTTTGATTTAATACATTCTGATGTTTGGGGACCTTCCCCTGTACCAAGCATGATTGGATCACGATACTTTGTCATTTTTCTCGATTCACATAGATATATCTTATGAAAAATCGTTCAAAACTACCTCAAATCTATATTAATTTTGCTAATATGGTTAAAACTCAATTTGGTAAAATTATCAAAGTTTTTCGGCGTGACAATGCCATGGAATATAGTGATTCTAAACTTTTGAATTTCTTATCTATAAATGGTACACTTTCTGAATTTCTCTTGTCCCGACACTTCCCAACAAAATGGACGAGCAGAACGTAAGCATAGGCATAACCTTGATTTTGTTCGGGCCATGATTATTTATTCATCTTGCCCTGAGCGCTTTTGGGGTGAAGCAGCTCTTATTGCAGTGTTTACTATCAATAGACTCCCATCTTCTATTCTTGTATAATTCAGTTACTTTTGTATAAACTCAAAATAACAAATTTATACAATTAATAACATCATAAGTGTAATCAGTTATACAAATTATATTATACAAATTATGAATTATACAAAAGTTATACAAATTCCGAATTATACAAACGTGTGAATTATACAAAACTAAAAAACTGAGCCGCGTAATTATAGCTAAAAGTAGATCGCGAATCATAATTATGGCAAATTATAGCTATGTTAACTAATTAACTAGTATATATTTGCTTATACGTGTAATTTTCCCTAAAATTAATAAGCAAACCTTTAAAAAGATTCTATAAAGTGAAAATAATTCATATATAATCTTTTTTTTTAAAAAAAAAACTTGTTTGATTCTGCTCTTTATTTTTCATGTTTTGTTGTTATTGTTGTCTTCACCAGAGCTTAGTGGAAGCTTGAAGCGTAAAAGTAATTTTTTCTAAGTTGAATTTTCTCCCCTCTCTCTTATTTTTTCCTATGTATGTTCATTTCATATTAAATTAAATGTAATCATAATATTTAAATATTATGCAGTTTGATTTTAATTTTAAATATATTTATTTATAAAAATATTAATTATTAATATTATGTAGTTTAATTTTAAATTTTTTAATACACTCATTCGTTCATAAAAATGTATTTATGCAATTTTGTACATTTTTTATAGAATTTCTAACTCCGTCACTACATCAAATGATGTAAACAGTGACAAAACACAAATATATAGGCCAAATATAATTTCTGCACTTAAAATTACATTTGAAATTTGATTCCGTGTCACACGTGTGAGAAATAAGAAAAAAATTCAATGTATAATTAATAATATTGTAATTATACATTTTTTTTCCTGAAATTAATGCACCCGCTGGTCAACATGGGTCCACCTCTGACATGAAGCCTATATATACAATGCAATAATCAAGCATTAATTTAAGGGTATGGTTTTGAAGAGAGTAGAATTATGTATTAATGTGATCCATCTCTACTCGCCGTAGCGGACTGCGGAGTTAAAGTAAAATCTATATTGACATTATGAATTATCATGAGTCACATTGATACACACATAATATTAGATCGACGTTAAAATTAATTATTATTAAAAAAAATATAACGTGAAATTTTTTATGACTATAAAAAAATAGAATTCAAAATATTCAAGTCACATATTATAGATAGAATCACGTCTCATTAACTATGAATATATACATCAACGTATCGTAATTGCATTGAGTTACATATATCAAGACAAAAATTAGTGATAATTATGAATGAAATCTCACATCAAAGAGAGTTAAATTCTCACTCAACTTATGTGAACATTCTATTAAAAGTTATTTCTGGGGATAACAAAGTCACTTAAGTCTATATTAAAGTTATTTTTTCTTATTTTAAGAACAATAAACCACTTAATTATTGTTTTTTTATCTCAGAAAATACAAGATGCATATTTGACATGTCCTATCATATTTGTTGTATTTAAAAAAAAGTGTGAATTAATGAGAAATAAATAAATATTTTCTTGAAATGATAAAAGAAGATCAAAAAGATGCAATTTGAATAACATATTTTTTTACTTTGAATTAATTGTGACTTTGCTGATAAGACGTAATAACACATATTCATAGTGACCTTTCTTAGTTATAGATACACTTTCGCTTCCTCATATTTTTATTATTAGTAAATAAGGTCTGAATATTATATTGATACGTTAAATATGTGTTTTGTATTTCTTAGGGTTAAAAGGCTATAATTTAACGACTTTTTTGTCCTTAAAATAACAAAAATAATTTTGATAGGATATTAATAGTTATAGTAAAGTAAAAACTGTACATGTCGTTTTTGCAATTATTTAAAGTTTAATTATATCACTTTTCTAAAAAATTGGTCAGAACATAAATTATTTTTTAATACTAATAAAAGTGGCTTTCAAATTGTAGGAAAATAAAGCAAATTATTACAGCTTCAATACAGTAAACAAATATTTTAAGCTTTGCCACACAAGCTCTATGAAAAATACAATAATTTTGAATTGCATTTTACTATCTACTATAGGATCGTTTTGGTAGTTGATTAGATTTATTCAGGTCTTTTAATAATACATGAATTAGTTATGAAAAAATTATGTATTATGTTATGAAGAAATAGCTATGTGAAGTTTAATTATTTGTACATAATTACTCTAGAACTTAAACATGTATTAATTATGTAGATTTCTAAATTACAAATCAAATATTATATAAATTTTATATATGAACAACTTACCTCCTATAATATTACGTATACAAAATTTAATATTCCTTCCGTCCCATTTTATGTGAGGTAGTTTGACTCGGCACAGAGTTTGAGAAAGAAATGAAGACTTTTAAAACTTGTGGTCCAAAATGAATGATAGAAATTTGTGTGACTGTAAATCTAGATCATTTCATTAAAGGTAAAATAGATATTTTATAGTTAAATTATTACTTAATGTATAAATGTGTCATTTTTTTTTGAACTGACTAAAAAAGAAAGTAAGTCACATAAACTGGGACAGAGAAGTATTTATATTATTCATCTAATCAAACAATATACTAACCCTAACCAACTCCATGTGTGTAACTTGGGAAAAATGCTGATGACGACGATCAAGATGTGCTATTTTCTTACCTTATTATATTATTTTTTGTTTGACGACCGGCAATTAAAGGAGTCTAGTCAATGTGAAAACATTGTGTTAAAAGCAGTGAGAACAAAATAATCTTTCTTTACTTAAAAGAAAATTTACATCCAATTACGCATTTCACACTGCATCTTTTCCCTCTAAAAAATTATTGATTTCAGTCCACAACTTCACATGTGGGACTTGCCACTATTGCTTTGTCCTTTTCATATTGTTTGCAAAAAACTTCAAATTAGCATTTTTACCAATATCTCCGTGATTTGATTGAAGAATTTTAATAGCTCAATTGATTATTTATTAAAAAATATATTTTATTGGAAATGTTTTGATTTCGCATTTTGTAATTCTCTTATCCTTGATCTTTATTTTGGAAAGCGGGGTAATTAGTAGAAATTTACTCAATATTAAATTTAAAATGTTAAATTTGATTAATTATTCTAAATTTTGATACCACAATGTATTACTATGTACTATGTAGTATCGTTCAAGGTATATAAATATTAAGTACGTAAAAAGAAAAATTCTTTTTTCTTTAAAAAAAATGAGACTCCATTATTTTATTTTATATTATTTTAAAAAAGGCAAATCTGCTCACAACAAGAGTTTATGTCAATTCTAAATCGTAAAATTAAGAGGAATATATATATATATATATATAAGATTCATTTTTCTTTTGTTACAAGTTGTAGTCTGTTGCTTTAAATGGGAGTAAAACGTTTTCCTTTCCTTAACTTTCTAGTTACGTCGATGGTTCCACCCCAAAATAATAAGAGGACTAAAAGTTAATACATTTGATAAAAAACACAAAGAAAAAAATATATATGTCATTATGAAGAATAAAATATCAGTCTTAGGGAAAATGACATAAATAGTCCCTAAGCTAATTTTACAGTGAACAACAAGGCTCATTTTTTAGTAAATATATGACCCTGAGTACGGGATCAAGAAGACTCAAATTTAACTTCGAATACAATATATGTAAGGTAGGGGCGGGCATGGTGGTAGATACCGAAATATCATACCATATCAAAAATATATTGTGGTTTTGATATCATGGTATTTGGTGTGGTATATGGTATATATTTTAATTTTTTTGGTATTCGGTACGGTATTTGGTATTTAGAAATGTGAAATATCGAATACTATATCGAAGTATATAGTTACATAAATAACATATATATTATTAAAATACTAACAAATATGCAACCTAGTATTAGTATAAACTAAATGTTTAGAAGTTAAAACTTTGCTTACTATATTTTGATTGAAATGTATTTAAATTGTAATTGATTAACAAAAGGAGTTGTTTGTATTACTTTATTTTGCATAAATATTTCTACACGTGTAATGTATTAGTATAATACAATTGAGCCTTTTCTTAGTCCTCGAAGTCATAATACTCTTCAAATATATATTAGTCGAAGTTGAACAAATAATAATTACCGATTTACCATATCATAAAATACCGAAACCGAACTTCAATATACCGAACCATACCGAACCATACCGAATTAAAATTAGTATGATAATGATATAATGTTTTAAAAACCAAATACCATAACATATCGAAATATCGAATACTATATCGAAGTATATAGTTACATAAATAACATATATATTATTAAAATACTAACAAATATGCAACCTAGTATTAGTATAAACTAAATGTTTAGAAGTTAAAACTTTGCTTACTCTATTTTGATTGAAATGTATTTAAATTGTAATTGATTAACAAAAGGAGTTGTTTGTATTACTTTATTTTGCATAAATATTTCTACACGTGTAATGTATTAGTATAATACAATTGAGCCTTTTCTTAGTCCTCGAAGTCATAATACT
>JAJOOS010024744.1:0-18061 GCA_029582725.1 Solanum chiquidenum
CAATACAAGTATAATTGAATACATTAATACTATATTTTTATAAACAAATACATGAATTAACATCAAACCTCAAGTACTACAAAAAAAACTTGACCAAAAAGAGATTGACGTTTGTTGGATTTATCATTTTTTTTTATACAAGCGAATACTTACACACTTGATACCTATACATTTTATTATTTTCATTTTTTCTTGTTATGTTGTCCAATGTATCCATCTTTTGTTTAACAACAATGTATTCATATATATACTATATTGTATTCATTTTTTGGATAACAACAATGTATTCATTTTTCAAATTGTCATATTCATATGTTAATTATCATACTTTACCTTGTTTGATTTATTAATACATTAAGTTTTTATAAATACTTGTATCCTTGATATATTAATACTTTAAGTTTAATAAATAAAGATACCAATTTGAATTCAAAGTATTCATATGCTAACTGTACACAATTAATACATGTTCCTTATTTAGTTCATTGTAATTAAAATTGTATTATTGTATAAATAGAAAAATAAAAATATATAAGAAAATACAGCTAGAAAAAGATATAAATTGTAGTCATTTTTTATAAATAACATACTTATAGCTATTGAACTTCAATAACCTTATAAATATAGTCATTTTTGTAAGTTGCTCTAAAAAAAATTAAATAAATGTTACCTAGATTAATATAATGACGTTTACTTTCTGCAGATTTTAATTGGTGATACAATGTTTCACAAACATGCTCGTCAAAATGTACCTCTGGATGTACTTAGTAGCCTTCCTGACAACGTAATCGATGAGATTCTTATGTGTTTGCCTATACGAGAAGCTGTTAGGACAAGCATCTTATCTGCGAAATGGAGATATAAATGGTGCAAAATACCTGATTTGAAACTCGACTATAAACTTTGGGAATCAAAAGAGGACAAGATGACTGTTATAACTAAATTTACTAACATTATCTATCATCTTATGACTTCTCATGATGGACCAATTTCTAAGTTTATCCTCTCGATTCGCAGACTTGAAGATTGTCCTGTGCTTGACAAGTTGATATATTTCCTCTCCAGGAATCGCGTTCAGCATCTTGAACTTAATATCTCGGGATATAACAAACATAAATTGCCTTCTTCAATTTTCACTTGTTCGCGATTGATGCATCTAATCCTCAGTAATTGTTCAATACAACTTGCTCCACGGACCTTCAAAAGTTTTGATAGGTTAATTAGCCTGGAATTAAGGAACATGACAATTTCTTCCAAAATACTTGAAAATTTGATCTCTAATTGTCCATTGCTTGATAAGTTAATGTTGCATCAAAATGTTTATTTTGGTATCATTGAAATTAATGCTCCCAAGCTTCGAGCCTTTGAATTCACCGAAATGGAAGGGTCTATATGTTTAAAAAGTACCCCTAATCTTGAAGATCTCACACTTTGGCATAAGAACTATCATGTGGGGAGAAGAAATTGTTTTGAGTCCTTCTGTCATCTTGAATATCTGGTATTGAATGGCCATAGTCTCAAGGTATACGTAAATGTGATTTTATCACTTCATCGAGCATTTTCATTGATGAAACATGTTTCGATCTTTGAGTCATTTTTTGTATTTTCGATAGGTTTTGGCTGCAGCAGCTGGTGAAGTAACAACAAGGCTTCCGTTTGATCTTAACTCTCTCAAACATCTTTGCCTAGATGAGACTTATCTGCGTGAATTAGATGTTGTCTCGAGTGTTCTTTTCTTGATTAAAAGTTTCAAACACTTGCAAATATTGGAAATCCAGGTTCTTAATCAATTGACTCCTTCATTTCTCTTTTATTTTTCGTAATTTTTTAAGTTTAGAGAGTTGCATTGTCGATCATCTTTGTCAGGTTGAAGATTATGATAACGATATTCCAGCACTACAATGTCTTGAATTGGAAGCTTTCTCAGATGTGACATTTAATCACCTTAGGAAATTTGAGCTAAGTTGTTTTACAGGCTCGGACCGTGAGATGCAACTTATCAAGCTTTTGTTGGCCAAGTCTCCCGTGCTAGAGAAAATACGAATCCATCCCTTGCCAGATTATGATAATGCTTGTGAAAAACTCAAAAACAAAATCCCTGTATTGCTAAATACATTTCAGCGTGCATCACCTGAAGTAGAAGTTGTTTATGTTTTTGGTAGCTAATTTTTTTTTACAATGCTAAGGGATTTCACATGTACGTAGTATTCTTCTATCTACGTCAATTAGTATATTCTTATTTTTATTTTCATAGTATCAGAGTAAGGTCGTCTAGGCAATAACAAGAATAACCATTTCCATTGGGTTCTTGTTTTGTTATCGTCATTTAACATGTATACGCCTTTTAAATTTTTTTGATCTTTATGTTTGAAGTTAGGCTTGACAAAAAGAGTCAATGTACTTGTTGTATATCGCCACGTAGAATACTACTCTATTTGTTTCGGAAGTTACGTTGAATAGAGATAAAGAAATGAATGAGAATGCAGTAGACAGTAGTGTATGACTCTGTTTTGGCCCTGCTTTAATGAAAGATATTACTCCCTTCGTCCCAATTTATATGGCATCATTCAGAGTTCGAGAGACAAACTTCTTAACTTTAACACAATATCAACAATTTAGCATATCCCTCGTCTGGTTGAACTTTATAGCGGATTCCTGTGAATTGTTTGAGTGACTGTTGTACCAAAATACTTGTCATGTTTCACTTTTCGAGAGTCAAATTAATTGAACTTTGATCAATGTTTCAAGATGCACTTATTTTTTCACCATATTGATATAAGAATAATTGCAACTTACTCCCTCCGTCCCTATTTAAAGATCAGTTAATTTGACTCTCGGAAAAATGAAACAGGACAATTATTATTAGTAATATTTAAATTGAAGTGATAATCTTAATAGTTGATATGAAGTTGATCATTTCTAGAGGAATTTGAATAATTTTCTTTAGATAAGAATGTACAAACCCCTAAAAAGTTCAAATAATGAATAAACGAAAGCAGAGCAAAATCCAAAAAGGAATTTGTGCACCTTTTTGTTGATGATACATGTTTGATGATGCTTCCTAAAGGCAAAAATGCTTGTCAAAGTATACCTCTTGATGTGCTTAGTAGCCTTCCTGAGAATGTAATTGATGATATTCTTATATGTTTGCCTTTTCAAGATGCGGTGAGGACAAGCATCTTATCAAGGAAATGGAGATATAAATGGTGCAGAATGCCTGAGTTGAAACTTGATCAAACACTTTGGAAATCAACAACAGACAAGATATCTCTCACAACTAAGTTTACTAACATAATCTATCACCTGTTAGCATTTTATAATGGACCAATTTCTAAGTTTATCTTCCCCATTGTTGGATGTAGAGATTGTCGTGATCATATTGACAAGTTGATATATTTCCTCTCTAGGAATGACATTCAACATCTTCATCTTGCATTATTCCAGATTAACAAATACAAATTGCCTTCTTCAATTTTCAGTTGTACACAGTTGAAGCATCTGCATTTCAGGGGTTGTTCAATACGACTTGCTCCACCAGCCTTCAAGGGATTTGACAGCTTAATTAGTCTAGAATTACGATATGTCAAGATTTCTTCCGAATTTCTTGAAAGTTTAATCTCTAATTGCCCGTTGCTCGAGCAGTTGTTGTTGTCTAATAACAAATATAGCAATGCCATTGAAATTAATGCTCCCATGCTGAGATCCTTTGACTTTGTCGAAGATGAAGGATGTATATGTTTAAAAAGTGTCCCGCGTCTTGCAAGACTTTCACTCTTGCTTAAGTATGGTAATGCGGGGACAAGAAATTGTCTTGAATCTTTCTATTATCTTGAATATCTCAAACTGAAAGGTGGTAGTCTCAAGGTATATGTGATTTATCACTTCTTTGATCATTTCATAGGATTGAGAATGTTTAGGGCTTTGAGTCATTTTGTATTTTTTTTTTCTAGTTCTTGATTGCAGCAGCATGTGAAGTACCAATAAGGCTTCCCTTTGACCTTAACTGTCTCAAGCATCTTCTCCTAGAGGGTATTTATTTGAGTGAATTGGATGTTTTCTCATGTGTTCTTTGCTTGATTAGAAGCTTCCAATATTTGCAATATTTGGAAATTCAGGTTCTTAATCATTTGACTTTTCCTGTCTCTTTTATTTTTATATTTTTTTTTATCCTCATTAAGTTCAGAGAGTTGCCTTGTTGATTATCTTTCTTAGGTGGCTGATGAAGATTATAATACGGATATTACAGAACTAAAATGTCTTGAATTGGAAGCTTTCTCTGATGTGACATTTAATCACCTCAGGAAAGTTAATTTAGTGAGTATTAAAGGCTCAGACCCTGAGATGCAGCTTATCAAGCTTATATTGGCCAAGTCTCCCATGCTAGAGATAATGTTAATCAAGCCCTTGTATACTTTAGATCATCATGATGACAAAATAATCAAATTTGTTGTTGTGCTAAACTCGTTACGACGTGCATCACCTAAAGTAGAAGTTGTTTTTGATTATATATTATGAAGAATAATTTGTTTTGTTATGAATTTATCCTTACCATGCTAAGGGAAACCTACATTTATTGCATCTTCTTGGCTGATCTCTTTATGAGACTTGTGACATGAATTGATTTGTATGGTTCATTCTTTCAATGTTATGTTAAGGGTACATCAAATGCAATTGAAAATTTTATGCATTGACAATTTTAAATAGAATTTTACTTAAGTGTTAAATTAATACTCTTTTTATTCCACATTAATCAAGGTAAAATTGGAGTTTGAATAATATTTGAATTAAAGTGGTAGTCTAAAAAGTTGATATGAAGTTTGAACATTTCTAGATGGATTTGAATAATTTTTCCTTTCTGAAATATTAATTCTCATTCTATTCTTGGGGAACTGAAACATTTTTTATAAACCCAAAGAGTTAATTAGAAAGCTTGGTAAAGCTTAATATGCTCTTCTAATATTATTATTTTTTCTCTGTTGTAGTAAAACTTTTGGTTTGCTGTCTAATTTTATGTAACTTTTTTGTTTTCTCATCCTTGTACTATTTTTTTAATTGTACACAAGTTGTTATTGCCTAATATTACCATCCGATGCCTCCCGAGGACTACAAACATAATAGTGGAAATTTACCTCCTGATGTGCTTAGCAACCTTCCTGAGAAATTAATTGATGCTATTCTTGTGTGTTTGACCTTACGAGGTGCTTGAGGACGAGCATCTTATTGAAGAAATGGAGGTGTAACTGGTGCAGACTTCCAGCATTAACACTTGATCAAGCACTTTGGGATACAACAAATAACTTAACATCCCTTGTAACTAGATTTACATACATTATCTATCACCTTTTGGCACTCCATGTCGGACCAATTACCAAGTTTACTCTCTCCATTGCTAGAATGGGAAATTACCTTCACATCGACTACCTCATATCTTTCCTGTTGAGAAATGGCATTCAACATCTTGTTCTTCAATTCCTGAAGGATAAACCATACAAATTGCCTTCTTCATTTTTCACATGTTCGCAAATGAGACATTTGAGTCTCCATAATTGTTCAATTCAGCTTCCATCTACCTTCAAAGGATTTAGTGAGTTAGTTAGCCTTGAACTGTATGAAGTCACAATATCTTCAGAGATGCTTGGAAGTTTAATCTCCCATAGCCTGCTGCTCGAGAAGTTGGTACTGCAAATCTCAAGTATTTTAGACCACATTCAAATTGATGCTCCCAAGTTGAAATCATTTGACTTCACAGGCGACATAGAGTTAATATCCTTAAAGAAAGTACCCTTTCTTGTGGAACTTTCACTTTTTAATACAGTAGAACCATCTCCGGAGGCAGGACAACATGATTTTACCAAGTATTTTGAATCTTTTCCTACTCTTGAGCATCTCCACTTGGATTATCGTAGTCTTCAGGTAAACATTACATTATGTCCACTGTAATAATGCACTTTCTTAGGCGTCTCATCGTGTGGGCTATGAGTGTTCCTGAATTTCTATGTTTCCTTCTTAGTTTTTGGCTGCAGGATCATATGACATGTTTTACTCGAAAAGATATGTAAAAGAAAAATGACTGAGTTTTTGAAAAATTGATCAAACTTATGGTTTAAGAGAAATCGAATTTCCAAAAGAACAGAGTCGCCACCTAATTTTTTAGTAAAAATCAAGAAAAAATATTAAGGTTTTCAAAAAATTTAAACAGATAAAATCAATTGAAAATAAATGGGTTCGAAGTTCAATGTACAATCCGAGAAGGTGTTAGGCCCTCGGAATGCCCGCTAACTCGCGGTTGACCGACGATTTGACTAAAAATGATATTTGACTAATTTTGAAATTTTAACTTAAGTAAAAGAATTGATTTATTTTAACTAATTATTTTTAAAATTTAACTAAGTAAAGAACTCATGACTTTGACTAATCTCGAAAGTTTAATAAAGTAAGAGAACTCATTTATTTTAACTAAATATTTAACAAAAAAAAAAAAAAATTAACTAAGTAAAGAACACACAACTTTGACTTATTATTATTATTTTATTTTTTTAATTATTTTTTTAACTAAGTAAATGAACTTACTAATTTATTACTATTATTATTATTTTATTACTATTATCATCATATTAATTATCTTAAGGGAAATGGGACTAAAAGGAGGGATTTTCTAAGCACAATATAAAATATAACTATTTTTATCTAAGTATGTAAAAATAATGAGAAATGGCCATCTTTGGGAACTTAATTAAATTAAAACCAAATCAAATAAAAGGTTGGAGGTAAAGTAAACAAAGTAAATACAATCAAGATAATAGAGAGAAAGAGAAAATAATTTGGGCCTTTTGGGCCTGTTGCTGCCTCCTTTTCCATACTTAAATTTGTGTATACATCACACGTATACGGCTGTATACGGCATGTATTTCGACTCATTCTCCTGTATATCAGGCTATATACCAAACGTATACAACCTAAATCAGCTTTTTGAACCCCTATAAATCGATTTAGGGTCTGTATTTGCTGCATTCAACCCGTATATCAGTGTATACGGGCTGTACATCAGCTTGTTTTCAGCTTTTCAGGACCTGATTCTGCTTCCGAAACCTGTATATCAGTTTCCCTTTCGCCCTCGAACACCTAAGGCTGATTCGATACTCGAAAATGCAAGGAGATGATGAAAAGAGTCCGATTTAGACTCCGCGAAGCATCACATGTAAAGCAAGTGAAAGGAAAGAATTAACATGGATAATTCAAGACTACCGTTCAACAATTTTGTCAATAAAGAGGCAACGAGCAGACACATATTCATCAAATAATATGCAAGTTAAGATAAGAATCACATGCATCAAATGAAATAAGAACCTTTATCTTCAACACAAAAAGTAAAAATAAAAATTGCATTCAGATTAATGAGATATAAGTGTATTCAAAAGACGAATCATAGAGCTAATTTGATCATTTTTGGGAAGAAAACTTATATGTAAATATGAAAAGAGATCATTCATAACGAGTAGATAAGTCCAAAAGTGACCAAAATGCAATCGACCAACGACTAACTAATGATAAGCATGCCGATGATTAAGAATTTTAAAGCAAAAGGACTACTAATTCCAACATTTTGGAAGGCCATAAAGCCAACTAAACATCACAGCAAACTCATCACCCAATCATTATCCTAATGACATTTAGCTAGATGAATCAAGTCATAAATATGGGAACCTAATTACTGAACAAACCAACAATCCTTGTAACTAAACTACTCAATTGGAAACTTAGAAAAAAGTATAATAATTAAGCACAAACGGAAACTATAGCCCAAGAATCATCAAACTAACAAATTCACACGTACACCAAGCAAAGAGAAGTATACATAGGTTTAAACTCAAAATCCAACTAACCAAACAATTCATTATTAACTTACAACAGCAAGATATAAAGAGCTGAAGGAAGAACAATCACATCGGAAACGAAGTGCTTGCCAAACTTAGGCTAAAATATCTTATTTGGAATTGAACATGTAGGACAACAAATGATTCAAACAAGACTAAACGTGTAAGCTAGTTAGTGCGCAAAAAATAGGATAAAACTTAAGACACAGAAAACAATATGAACTTCAATATAACCTTAGGAACACACAAACTGATCCTGTAACCTCATCCCAAATACAATAACGACAATCGAATGCAATGACCATCTCCACATAGAGATACCTCATTCAAGAAACTAGAATGGATTCCTATCCAAAAGAGTGGAAGTTGATATTCTTTGAACAAAAATAAGGTGAGTTTATTACCTTTTGTAGTGCAGCAAATCTGGGACAGACGAGAAGAGCACAACTCCCACCACGACTACGAGTTTAACTTCGCCGGAAACGAAATGAGAACAATACGAACAGTGATTTTTAGTTCCCAAAATGTCTGGGATTCGGATAGCTTTTTAATTTCTCTAGCAAAGAATTATTTTTCTGATGAACAGTTGTATGTATTTTTATTTTTATTTTTTCGCCCCCCTTTAAACAATGAACAAGAAAAGAATGTATATAGGGAATTATTATGGCATATTTTGGGGGGAATCCGAATGAGAATCGGCTCCATTCGAAATTCAAATTTCAAAACCTTTCACCATTTGGGATAAGCACCTTTTCTCTGAAAAATCTCCCCATTCCGGAAGAGGAAAGGGGAGAAACGCGTGCTTGTACGATTGCTGCTGCAACATTAATGGATAGGGATGTTGGGAAGAGAACAAGAGACGCAGGAACTGATTCACGCGTCTAAAATAGCTGCTATCGTTGGAAGTTGCTGCTGGATGGAGCGTTGCCAGCTGCTGCGTTTTTCTGGAAATTGCACGCGCTGCTGAAGAAGAAAAACAGTGTAGGGGTTGGTTTTGGTATTGGGCTGAGAATTGGGTATGCATTGTTGGTGGTTGGGTTGAATTAGTATTGTTGTTGTATTGGATTGGATTGTGTATTTGTTATAAGGGTATTGGGCCTGGGTTATTGTTGAATTAGAATAGTGGGCCGCTGGAAAATAGAAAGAAGAGGGCCCAACACTTGGTGTCTAAATGGGTTAGATCTTGGGGTTTAAGAAATAGCCAAATTGAGTTAAATTAACAAATTCGGCTAAAATCTAAATAAGACAAATTAATATTAATTAATTAATGAGCTTCTTAATCTTAGCAAAATAAAATAAATAACTCAATTATAAAATAATTAATTTAAATACAAACTAATTAATTCAAAATATAGCCTATAATTACGCCAAACCAATTAACAAAGCATCCAATTAAAAATAAAATATTTTTGAAAAGATTTTCAAATATTCATAAAATATACTAATTATATAAATAATTATATAAAACATATATATTACCTAAAAATTATAAAATGATAAAATTAATTAAAAGTAACTTGAAAAATATTTTTGAATTTTATAAAGTCAATTATTTCAAATTATTGGGAATTTAAGAAGCTTTATGTTGTGGAGGGTCAAAATTGGATGTCAACATTATCCGACATTTTTTTGGATGAATTAGCTGAACTTTCGCCTGCTCTTTGCTTGATAAGAAGCTCCCCATAATTGCAAGATATTCAAATAAAGGTGCTAATGACTTTTAATTTCATTTTTTATTTATGGTTTTTCATATGTGGTGACTACTTGCTTATGTTCAATCTCATTAATTATTTCTTCAATTTAAGTTATGTAGTAATGATTTTTTACTATCTTCTGTAGATTGATTATGTGGCATTGGATGATTTGCTTTTACCTGTGCCCGATGATGTTGTTAATGAAATTCCTTCAAGTTTCTCAGATGTGACATTGAATCACCTCAGGTCTGTTAAGTTTGAAGGTATTACAGGCCAAAAGCCCGAAATGGAGCTTGTCAAGCTTCTGTTAGCTAAGTCTCCGATGCTTGTGTGAATGCAAATCCAGCCGGACATAGAAAATGGATCTTCTGAAACAAGACTGAAGGTACTTACAGAGATAACAAAATTTCCGAGGGCATCACCTAAAGCAGAAGTTGACTATAACAGCGGTGTCTGATCTCTTCTCCTTTATCATATGGTGTAAGTTTTTGTAAGCTAAGATGAAGTGATGCAGTAGCATATGATTGTGTTCTGCAAACACAAGTTAGATTTTTTAATGTCTCATCTTGAATGATCAATGAATTGAGAGTTGGTATTTTGATTATATTTGGTTAGGTGTTAAAAGTTCACAGTCATTTACTAATTTTATTGATGATGTTTTAGAACTCTAAATTTGACTACATTATTTAATACTAAGGATATTATGGCGGAAAAATAATAAAAACTCTCTTGCTTTGTTAAAATGAACGAGTAAAAAAATATTTATAATATGGTCCAAGTACAATAAAACGGAGGGAGTAATATTTAACTTGAAATGGTAGTCTAAGAGCTGATCATCCCAAAGTAAGTAAAAACATGGTTAAGTTTAAATAATTAAAATAGAAAAAGCAGGACAATTAATTATTGGCAGTGTCATTTATTTCTTTTATAGGGAAACTGAAACGTTCACTTGAAAACTACAAATAAGTGCCTAACAGCTGACATTTTTTAAACACAGCAGAGAAAGGTTAAACTCCATATGTTTGGATCTTGGTAAGCTTTATATTATGTCTTTCTCATCTTTTTTTCTATATAATATGTTGTTTTCTTGGATATTAAGAGATATAATGTATTGGAATTGAATAAAGTACATATATAGCTTAATTGTGGGTGTATTAGGCAACTGATCTATAATTGTATGTCACATCATTGAATTGTTACTCCTTTTGTCGTAATTTATGCGACACTTTTTGCTTTTCGAGGTAGAACACGCTGACACTTTTATGTTATAAGTTTTGACTGTATGAAGAACAGTTCTGGCCAGATAGTTTTGCAGATTCCTCACCTTCCTATCCTTGTTTATTGTCTGCAGGTTCTTATTAGGGATAATTTTGCAATATATATGATGCTTCCTAATGATAAAAAACTTTGTAGTGCTACTTTACCTTCTGATGTACTTAGCAACCTTCCTGAGAATGTACTTGATGACATTCTTATTTGTATGCCCTTACGAGATGTTGTGAGGACAAGTATCTTATCGAAGAAATGGAGATATAATTGGTGCAGAATTCCTGAGTTAACGCTTGATCAAACACTTTGGGATACAACAAATCAATCAATACCCTTTGTAACTAGGTTTACAGACATAATCTACCACCTTTTGGCACTTCACGTCGGTCCAATTACAAAGTTTATCCTCTCTGATATTGCTAAACTTGGAAATTACTCTAAAATTGACAACCTTGTATTGTTCCTCTCGAGAAATGGTATTCAACATCTTGTTCTTCAATTCCTGAAGGATAAACCATATAAATTGCCTTCTTCATTTTTCACATGTTTGCAAATGAGATATCTGAATCTTCATTATTGTTCAATTCAGCCTTTATCTTCCTTCAAAGGATTTAGTGAGTTAGTTAGCCTTGAATTGTGTGAAGTCACAATTTCTTCCGAAATGCTTGGAAGTTTAATCTCTCATATCCCGTTGCTCGAGAAGTTGGTGCTGCGAATCTCAAGTATTTTAAACTACATTCAAATTGATGCTCCTAAGTTGAAATCCTTCGAATTCACAGGCAATATAAATATACTTTCCTTAGGGAAAGCACCTTTTTTAGTGAAACTTTCACTTGTGAATACAGCAGCTACTCTGGAGTTAGGAAAACATCTTTCCAAGTATTTTGAGTTTTGTCCTGCTCTCGAGCATCTCCACTTGGATTATAGTAGTCTCCAGGTAAAGTTTGCATCATGCCCACTGTAATGCCCTTTCATAGGCGTCCAATCGTGTGGGCTTTGAGTGTTCCTGATTTTCAATGTTTTTTTCTTAGTTCTTGGCTGCAGGATCAGGTGATATAGCAGCAAAGCTTTCCTCTCCTTTTAATTGTCTTAAATGTCTTTGCCTATCCGAAATTTGTCTGGATGAATCAGTTGAGCTTTCATTTGCTCTTTGCTTGATAAGAAGCTCCCCGTATTTGCAAGATATTCAAATGAAGGTGCTAATGACGTTTAATTTCATTTTTTATTTATGGTTCTTCGTATGTGGTGACTTGCTTATGTTCAACCCCAATTCAAGTTATGTAGTAATGATTCTTCTCAATCATTTGTAGATTGATTATTCGGCATTGGACAAATTGGTTGTTCCTGTGTCTGTTGATGTTGTTAATGCAATTCCCTCAAGCTTCTCAGATGTGACATTGGATCACCTCAGGTCTGTTAAACTTGAAGGTATTACAGGCACAACATCTGAAATCGAATTTATCAAGCTTCTATTGTCTAAGTCTCCAGTGCTAGTGAGAATGTTAATCCAGCAGAAGATTGCAAATGTGTCTGCTGAAACAAGACTAAAGGTAGTTACAGAGATAACAAAATTTCCGAGGGCATCACCTAAAGCAGAAGTTGACTATAACAGTGGTGTGTGATCTCTAGTCCTTTATCAAACACTCATATTGGTGCAAGTTTTTGTAAGCGAAGATGATGGATGTGTTTCACTAACAGAAGTTTATCTTGTTAGTTTTTTTGATGTCTTCATCATGAATGATGAATGTAGCTAAATTTGGTATCTGAATTTGTTTTATGGAATTTTTCCTGTTTTTTTGGTGCTAAAACCTTTGTTCCAGTTAACTGAATATTTTGATTATATTTGGTTCGGTGTCACAGTTCACATAGTTATTTCTATATACTATCTTAACTCTGTAAGTGTTGGTAAGCCTGTGTGATGTTGATCCGTTATCGATGAGATTCATGCTCTTGAATCTCATGAAATTTAAGGCATCTCAGATGGGTCATAAATCTCCTCAGAGTGGTCAACAGGCACATAGCCTGAAAGACAGTGATTAAGCTTCTATTAGAAGTCTAATGCTTGTAAGTTGTAAGGATGGTAATCAAAAGAATCTCATGAAACAAGACACGAGTTGCTCACAGAGCCAACAAAATTTCCGCGAGCATTACCTACAGCAGAAGTTGTCTATAAAATTGAACAAGTTCTATCTAAACTTGTCTTTTATAACACCATGATCTTTGGCTGAGATATTTTTTGGAAGTTGAACTGAATATATAGAAATCAGAAATGAATGTGGTAGTCTAAGAGTTGATCATCTCATTTATTTCTTTTCTAGGGAAGCTGAAACATTCACTTGAAAACTACAAATAAGTGTCTAACAGCTGACATTTTTTAAACACAGCAGAGAAAGGTTAAACTCCATATGTTTGGATCTTGGTAAGCTTTAGAATATGTCTTTCTCATCTTTTTTTCTATAGAATATGTTAGTTTTCTTGGATATTAAGAGATATAATGTATTGGAATTGAGGAAAGTACATATATAGCTTTGGCTTTTGAGCTTGATTGTGGGTGTATTAGGCAACTGATATATAATTTGTATGTCACATCATTGAATTATTACTCTTGTCGTAATATATGTGACACTTTTTGCTTTTCGAGATTCAATTAGAACACACTGATGACACTTTATGCTATAAGTTGACTGTATATGAATAATAATTTTGGAGATTCCTCACCTTCCTATCCTTGTTTATTGTCTGCAGGTTCTTATTGGGGATAATTGTGCAATATATATGATGCTTCCTAAGGACAAAAAACTTTGTTGTGTTACTTTGCCTTCTGATGTACTTAGCAACCTTCCTGAGAATGTACTTGATGACATTCTTATTCGTATGCCCTTACGAGATCTTGTGAGGACAAGTATCTTATCGAAGAAATGGAGATATAATTGGTGCAGACTTCCTGAGTTAACGCTTGATCAAACACTTTGGGATACAACAAATCAATCAATACCCTTTGTAACTAGGTTTACAGACATAATCTACCACCTTTTGACACTTCATGTCGGACCAATTACAAAGTTTATCCTCTCTGATATTGCTAATCTCAGAAATTACCCTAAATTTGACAACCTGGTATCTTTCCTCTCAAGAAATGGTATTCAACATCTTGTTCTTAAATTTCCCAAAAAATGTGTCGACGTTCACAAAGTCATTTACTCATTCACATATACTTATTTATCAGTCAAAGAAAAAGATGATTTTCAAAGGACTAATGTAATTCCAAGTCTTGGTAAGCTGTGTGATGTTAATATGTTATCAATGAGATTCATGATCTTGAATCTCATGAAGTTTAAGGCTTCTCAGATGTGCCATTGAATCTCCTCAAAGCGGTAAGGTTAACGATACAACATGATGTTTGTAGTTTTGATGATTGTCAAAGAGTCTTGATTGTGACAAAGCATTGTTTATCATCATAAAAAAGGGGAAAATATTGGGAAGTAGGAGAACATATAAAGTAGTTTTGATGATTGATAAAGTGAACGTGATTCACTACTTGTTGTCTTATGTGTACTCTATCAGGTCCAGGCGTGAATGCAGACCACCTGTACAAATATGAGAGATTACGGCAAAGAAGGAAAATATTAAAGTGTAGAAATAAATGAGCAAAAAAAGAAATAAAGAAATAATTGAAACAAAGGAGCAAAGAAGGAAAGAAATAAAGAAATAGCAATTCAAGTCGAAGAAGGAAAGAAGTAAATGTAAACAAGTCTTAGGCAGAAAAAGAAAGAGGCAGACAAGTTCAATAAGGAAAATGATTAGTTTTCTAGGGAAACAAATTCCTTTTCTTGTAGAAGTTGATAAAGGCAAAACAAATTCTATAAAAGGTTCGAGCAAAAGAAAGAAAAAGTTGTTTTCGCATAAACATAAATTGAGAGAATTTTTCAGCAAAGGTAGAGTGATACCTATTGGCTATTGCATATTCACGAAAGTCATCATCTTGAGACCAATAGTGGTAGCATCCATGTCAGCCTACTTGTACCAAAGATGACGGGCTTCAATGAAAAATCAAGAATATGTTTATCACGAAAGAAGTGTCCAAATTCAAGCCTTAAAAGAAAGAAAATTGGGCCACACGAAGCCCAATAAAAGAGTCCAAAAAGCTGAACGCTTAAAGTCAAAATTTCCAAGTTTAAAGTTTTTCCTAGTTTAAAAAGTTTCCCTGTTTAAAGTTTTCCTAGTTTAAAGTTTCCTAGTTTAAAGTTTCTCTAGTTTAAAATTTACTAGTTATTATTTCTATAAAAGTAGGATTTGAATCCCATTCTATTTGGGATAGGTTTTCCCTATATATAGGGGTTGTGATTTTATTATTTTAAGAACAAACATGATTAATATTATTTGATAGGTTTCTTTCTTTACACTTTTGTGTGTGGTGACTATAAATTTATGTTACAACCTTATAAGAACAATTCTTTAAGAGGTAAGAGTAATTCTTAATTTGATAACTTTGGTTTCTATTTGTAAATTAAAGAACTTATACTAATTGTTGTCTCTAATTTCTTCGTAATAGGGGTCTAGATCACTTTTGATCCAAGTTCTTGAATGGACTCTATTAGTATCATAATTAGTCTTAATCCACTAATTTTGAATACTAAGATCAATTAGGATTCTTAGCACTTTATCTTGAAATTGGGAATTTTATTCTTGAATTTCACATATTTTTCAATTTTTGTCTTTTATCTCTATAATTTCGCTTCCGCATTATTTTTCTTGTTTATTCTGGTAACTTGATTCTTATCAAATAGCCATTGGAGCAAAACTGCAAGGCTTCATCACAGCAACACTAGAACTAGGTTTATGAGTTGTGTTCGAGTCTGAATTATTGAATGTTGAAGACAGATCAATTAAAGTCTAGGGTAATTAGTCTTTGTTGATTTGTTCTAGGTTTATTATTGAGTTGTACTAATTCCTAGATTGAGTAACAAGAATTGGCTTTGACTTCTTGAAGAGAGTTTGAGAGAATTGTAACAAGAAGTGGGTTTGGCTTTTTGGAGAGTAGAGTTTGAGAGGAAGTGTGAGAGAATAGTAATAAGAAGTGGGTTTGACTTCTTGGAGTGTAGAGTCTTTGATTATAGTTAATCGTTGAAGAGTAAAGGCACTAGAGTTAGTTCCTTTTGATTGTTGAGTTGTAATCTTGAAATGTTCTTGAAGTTAATAAAATCATAGTGTGGTTTTTCCCTTCCTTGAGGGAGGAAGGTTCCACGTTGTTATCTAGCCAAACAAACAAGAACCTGGTTCTCGTTTAGGTGGTAAGGTTTCTTTCAACAAAGCCTGAAACCATGCTTATAAAGGACGGTAGTCGAGCTCACGAAAGAATCTCATGAAACAAGACTCGAGTTTCCGTGGGCATTACCTGAGGCATCTGACTCTCGAAAATTGTTTAATACTTCCTTCACCAGTGCCCTTTAAAGGATTTGATAGGTTAATCAGCTTGGAACTATGTGATGTAACAATCTTTTATTAGTGTGTATTTTACCAAACTATAATATGAGTTTCTCCCTCCGTCCTAATTTATGTGACAATTATTTCACTTGCACTTTCTGTTGTAAGTTTGACTTTATATGAATAATAATTTTGGAGATACGTCCTCACTTTTCTATCTTTGTTTATTGTCTACAGGTTCTTATTTGAGAGAATATTATCAAATATATGATGCTTCCTAAGGACAAAACACTTTGTAGTTCTACTTTACCTCCTGATATACTTAGCAACCTTTCTGAGAATGTACTTGATGAAATTCTTATTCGTGTGCCTTTACGAGATGCTGTGAGGACAAGTATCTTATCGAAGAAATGGAGATATAATTGGTGCAGACTTCCGGAGTTAACGCTTGATCAAACACTTTGGGATACAACAAATGAGTCAATACCCTTTGTAACTAGGTTTACAGACATAATCTACCACCTTTTGGTACTTCATGTTGGACCAATTACAAAGTTTATCCTCTCTGATATTGCTACTCTTGGAAATTACTCTAAAATTGACAACCTGGTATCTTTCCTCTCTAGAAATGGTATTCAACATCTTGTTCTTCAATTCCTGAAAGATGAGCCATACAAATTGCCTTCTTCATTTTTCACATGTTCGCGAATGAGACATCTGAGTCTTCATTATTGTTCAATTCAGCCTTTATCTACCTTCAAAGGATTTAGTGAGTTAGTTAGCCTTGAATTGTATGAAGTCACAATTTCCTCCAAAATACTTGAAAATTTAATCTCTCATAACCTGTTGCTCGAGAGGTTGGTGCTGCAAATCTCAAGTATTTTGGACCACATTCAAATTGATGCTCCTAAGTTGAAATCCTTCGACTTCACAGGCGATATAAATATACTTTCCTTGGTGAAAGCACCTTTTCTTGTGAAACTTTCACTTGTGAGTACATCACCTATTGTGAAGAGAGGAAAATATATTTTTAAGTATTGTCCTGCTCTCGAGCATCTACACTTGGATTGTGGTAGTATCCAGGTAAATATTGCATCACGTTCACTATAATGCACTTTCATAGACATACTATTGTGTGGGCTTTCAGTGTTCCTGATTTTCGATCATTTCTTCTTAGTTTTTGGCTGCAGGATCATATGACATAGCAGCAAAGCTTTCCTCTCCTCTTGATTGTCTTAAATGTCTTTGCCTATCCGACATTTGTTTGGATGAATTAGCTGAGCTTTCGCCTGTTCTTTGCTTGATAAGAAGCTCCCCATATTTGCAAGATATTCAAATGAAGGTGCTAATGAAGTTTAATTTCATTTCTTATTTATGGTGACTTGCTTATGTTCAATTTAAGTTATGTAGTAATGATTTTTCTCTATCTTTTGTAGATTTTTTTTTTTTGGTAACTGTAATTATATTACCAGATTTTCAATATGTACAAATTTGAAGCTTAGGACATGGACATATTCCCAAGTCTCAAAGCCCATCACCCTTGCCTTAACTAGGCTCTTGTGCTAGAAAACCTACTAAGGATAAACATTTAAATTTTGCATTACATTTGCCAATCTAGGAGTCATGCTACTTCTACAATGAATTTCCTGAATAATTTGTTTTGTAATCTCCTCTATGGTCCTCTCCCTTTGCTTAAAAATTCTGTAATTTCTCTCTTGCCAAATGTAGTAAACAGCTGCAGCCAATGTCATTCTGTATACTT
The DNA here is from genome assembly GCA_029582725.1 of Solanum chiquidenum. Classification (NCBI taxonomy): domain Eukaryota; kingdom Viridiplantae; phylum Streptophyta; class Magnoliopsida; order Solanales; family Solanaceae; genus Solanum; species Solanum chiquidenum. The sequence goes on from JAJOOS010024744.1 coordinate 18,024, forward strand.
CATCTTGTATAGTCTTCCTGTTAGCATGCAGTATAGTC
>JAJOOS010024745.1:0-20135 GCA_029582725.1 Solanum chiquidenum
AACTCCCTTTTTAAACATCTTTAAGCCTTTATTTAACATTAGTTCATAAAATAGGCTTTAGGGACTTAATCCCTCATATCATATAGCTCAAAGGTTTCTAAGATGAGAATGACCTTTCATCATAGAACCTACATTATGTGAGAAGGACCTTTCACATAGTCATACCATATTCATAACAGAGTCTAGTTTAGAGTACAATTGACGAAACCTTTCAAGAGACTCACTTTCACAAGATTATCATAAACCTTATTCATCCATTCATGTGTGTGTGTACATATGTGAGAAAGCCTTTCACATAAACACCTTTATGCAACACATATTCATACCTTGCTAATCATACACTTTGCATGCATAATAAGATGTAAGGGTGCATATAAGACTTAACCTTTCAATAGACATCATAACACATCATATTCACAGCTATACATGTAGAGTGTGTGTGTGTTCATATTGGTCCTCATAGTGACATAATAGCAACAACATTGATATTGAGTGCACTTGCCTTCAAGGGATCTCAACACATTCACAATGTCCCCAAATCATGATCAATTCACATATAAAGCCTTTAGGGATTCTAGACCACACACCCACACTTCATCATAGGAGACAAGGACACATTCAACATTGAATAGGTACTCCTAACATATATATGATCACACATTCATATAGGGGTGATATAGGTAGGGTTCATTCCACAATAGTACTTAGCATAATCAATCATGTAGACCACACCTTATCCCTAATATTATCATTCACATAATACTCCTCATCATCAACACACTTTAAACATCATGCTAGCATTGAGGATTTCATACATAACCTTTATAGCACAACTTCATAAACATATGCATCATAATCATCAATTCACTTCACATCTATTGCCTTCAAGACCATGATGTCAACATGCATAGATAGACAAGAAGTAAACACCGCCACCATAAGTGGACCAAACCACACAACATCGATTCTCATACTATAGACTAGAAGTTAGGTCAACTTACCAATTCTCCAAGCCATGATCACCATGGATCAATCCTCACCAATTCATAATCAATTGACATAGATAGTAATAGGAATCAACGATGTAATTCAATAACATAAACATAATCTAAGTACAATTCTATAACCAAAGGGATCAACCCATAACTTTACCCATAAGACCATAATTCTCAACTCATCAATATACCAACAATTAAACATGAATAAGTATATATAAGCATAGGAAAAATCAATACAATCTAATCTAAACATAATTTCACCAATAGAGATCATATTCACAAAGACCCACATCATAGGATAATTTTCAAGAATTTTGGGATCATGGGTTCTTCAAGAATTCCTTTGAAAATTATCTTAAAAACCTTAATTCCACATAAATTCATCAATAGAATGATTTAGAAAATCGTTTGACAAGGGACCCATGTTTAGATTGAAAATTAGGAATTTTGGTCTTTGAATCACTTTTGAAAATCTTTGATAGAACTCCTTGAATGAGAGGTTATTCAAGAATCAAGAGTTACCATACCTCAATTATTGAATACACATGAAATTGAAGAAGAAATCAGTTGAAAACCCATCTTCTAGCTTGAGCTTCATCAAGGTCTTCAATGGAGTTTTTGAGAGAATCTATTTTTAGAGGGAAGGGTCAATTTAAAGAATGGGGTCTAATTCTAGGTTTTAGGGTTTTAACCAACTTAAAATACCCTAAAATAGGTAGAATAACCATTTATAATAATTCCCCAAAGTACCCAAACTACCCCTCACTTAGTTGGACCTTTTAAACAAGTCAACTTGAGTTTTATTTTCGTAGATATCGTCGGGAAACAAGTTTGCGACGCGGAGGTGTTCCCATAAGTTTCTAGAAATTAAATTCTGAGACAGTGTAGTCCGCGGTGTCTCCGTGATGCAGAGCAAATTTTTGGCCATTGGTGGAGCAGGTCTGCGCTCTCTCCATGCACAACTTCAAGCTGCCTTGGTAGCTTGTTTGGCCAAGGGTTGGGGTCCTCCTCGGGGACCCTTAGGGTGGTCTCGGGGAGTCGTACCTGAACCTTTTGACCCTAAAAACATTTATTAAGACACTAGGGTCACCTCCACTGATTTTTACTCCAAACAACACATAAAAACATGAACAACATACTAGAACACACCAACACGTAAAAGACTAGTTTCCGAATGTTTTGGTCATCCCTTGATGTTTTGACTTCCAAACTCTTTAAAACAGACTTAAAAGGCTATACTTCATTATTTTACAAAGTTATTAATGTATAAAACCCATGTGAGGCTCTACTTTATCCTACTTCATTTTTTAGGGTCGTTACACCATGTCACATCTAAAGCGTACTTTGGGTGGTGACAAACTTGGAATTAACAACACAAGGTTTAGAAAGTTCCTAGGATGTCTCATAAATTACGTCGAGTAGAGTCTTGTTAATGAGTGTGAAGCGCACCACATTTATGAATAAGAGGCTATAAAATATTTAGGAAACTTCACTTTTTTCATTACTCTAAAGTCATGTGATAGAGTCTAACTATATAATGTCTCTCTCCTAATCCTTATTGGATACTTTTCAGGATATGGCCACCCGAATGGAATATACTTGAAGAATGCAGGAGAAAATGTGGAGCGAGAAGCTCTTCAAGCTCTTCGAGAAGCTCTTCAAGCTCCTTGAGAAGCTTTTCAAGCTCTTTTAAAAGCTCCTCAAGTTCCGGTCAACCCTTTTACCGAGCAAGTGACTAATGCAAAGTTTAGGGCTGATTTTCAAGTGATGGCTCATGCTATGATACCTCAAGCCAATATGGAGGTTGTGGTTCTTGTGAACCAAAATGCTGGTATGGCAGCAACTAGAGTGAGAGACTTCACTAGAATGAATCCTCCAGAGTCTTATGGTTCTAAGGTTGTGGAAGATCCTCAAGAGTTCATTGATGAAGTGTATAAGGCGTTGATGATCATGGTAGTGAAATCGATCGAATAGGTGGAATTACCCGCTTATTAACTCAAGGGTGTTTCGCAAGTTTGGTTCAACCAATGGAAGGAAAATAGGGCAAATGATGCGGATCCTTTTGATTTGACAACGTTTAAGGTTGATTTCCTTGATAGGTTCTTTCCCCTTGAGATGACGGAGTAACACGTACTCTAATTCATCAATCTTTGTCAAGGGAACAAGAATGTAAAGGAATATGCTTTGAAGTTCACACTATTGTCTTGATATGCTCATACTATGGTTGCAGACCCTAGGGCAAGAATGAGTAAGTTTATTTTGAGCGTGTCCGAGTTGGTGGTCAAGGAATGTCGTACCACTATGCTTATAAATGATATGGACATTTCTCATCTTATGGTTCATGCTAAACAATTATAATAGGAGAAACTTGTTGAATGATTTAGGGAGACAAAGAAGGCAAGAACCAATGATGGTAACTTCTTAGATTCAATGTCCGATAGACATGGGCGTTCTAAATTCCGACAAAGGATTTCCGGTCAAGGTTCCTCCAATGTTCCTCCTCAGCTCAACAAAGATAGGGTTTCTAACCTAAAACATTAAGGATGGAATGGTGGTGGATCTTTATTATCTACTTCTGCAAACTGTAGGAGAAATCTTGAGGGTAAATGTCTAGCTGGTTCTAATGGATGCTTTGGTTGTGGCAAGATGGATCACAAGATAAGGGTTTGTCCCTCAGTTTTTAGTGTAACTCAGAAGAAAAACTGATTTTGTGCACTCCAAAATCACCATGAGCAAGAGGGTTCTCTTGATGTTGTTACTGGTATGTTCAAAGTCTTTCATCTTTATGTTTATGCTTTGCTGGATCCTAGTTCTACCTTGTCATTTGTGATGCCATATGTGGCCATGAGGTTTTATATTTTTTCTTATGTGTTGTTAGACCCTTTTTTCTATCTCGACTCCCCTTGGTGAATCTATTATGGCGACCATAGTCTACAGAAAGTGTTCTGTCTCCTTATCCCATAGAGTGACTCATGTTCATCCTGTAGAACTTGATATGTTAGATTGTGATATTATCCTTGGTAAGGATTTGTTGCATTCATGTTATACTTCTATTGATTGTAGAACCTGATTAGTCAAATTCCACATTTAAAATGAACCCATCCTACAGTGGATAAGGGAGTTTTTATGCCTAAGGGTTCGTTTGTTTCTTCTCATAAAGCTAGAAAAATGATTCTTAAGAGTTGCATTTACCATATTATTCGGGTTAGGGATATGATTCTGAAACCCATACTCTTCAGTCGGTCCCTATTGTAAATGAGTTTCCAAAGGTGTTTTCCAATGATATTTTAGGTATTCCTCGTGAAAGAGAAATAGTATTCGTTATTGACCTTCTGCCTAATACGCAACCTATCTCTATTCCTTCTTATCGTATGGCTCTGAACATCATAAGAAATTAAATGAGCAATTGAAATATTTGTTGGATAAGGATTTCATCATCCGAGTATCTCTCAATGGGGTACACTAATTCTATTTGTTCTGAATAAAGTTGGTTCACTTCGTATGTGTATTGACTACCAACATTCGAAAAACTTTACAATTAAGAACAAATATCCTTTTCCTAGGATAAATTATTTGTTTGACCAACTACAAGGAGCAAGTTACTTCTCTAAGATCGACCTTCGGTCAGGTTTTTACCAAGTGAGGATGAAGGTGAATGACATTTAGAAAATAGTCTTTCAAACTTGATATGGTCATTATGAGTTCTTTGTGATGTCTTTTTTTTTACCAATGCTCCGGTCGCATTTTTATGGATTTGATTAATAGAATGTTTAGACAATACCTCAATATGTTTGTGATTGTGTTCATTCATGATATATTGATCTATTCAACAAGTGAAGATGAGCATACCCATCATTTAAGGATTGTGTTGCAATTCGTCAAGGTCCAACTACAATTTGCAAAGTTAAGTAAATGTGAGTTTTTGTTAAAGTTTGTGGCCTTTCTTGGTCTTATTGTTTCCGCTAAGAGTATTGAGGTAGATCGATGGATGCGGTTAAGAGTTGGCCTAGACCTTTATCCCCTTCATATATTAGAAGTTTCTTGGGTTTAGCTAGTTACTATAGTTGAAGGGTTTTCCTTCATTGCCTCTCCATTGACGGCATTGACACAAAAAAAGGTTAAGTTCATATGGTCAAAATCATGCAAAAAGAGTTTCAAAGAGTTGAAAGATATACTTAATTTTGCTCCGGTGTTGACTTTACTGGAAGGAACCAATGGTTTGTTGTTTATTATGATTCCTTAAGAGTTGGGTTAGGATGTATCCTTATGAAAAATGGGAATGGCATTGCCTATGCCTCAAGGCTACTTAAGGTTCAGGAAAAGAACTATCCTACCCATGATTTGGAACTAGTGGCAATTGTGTTTGGTTTAAAGATTTAGATGCATTACTTATATGGTGTTCATGCCGATGTCTTTATCAACCACAATAGTTTGCAATATGTGTTTAAACATAAGGATCTAAATCTTCACCAAAGGAGATGGATTGAGTTACTAAAGGATTACGATATGAGTGTTCTCCATCACCCCACCAAAGAAAATGTGGTGGTGGATTCTATTAATCGGTTACCAATGGGTAGTGTGTCTTATGTTGTGGAAGATAAGAAGGAATTGGTTCGAGATATTCATAGATTATCCTGATTGGGTATTCGATTGGTTGACTCCACCAAAGGTGGTATTACTATTCACAATGGTTCAGAATCGTCTTTTGTGTTAGAGGTTAAAGTCAAGAAAGCTCTTGACCCGATCTTGAATGAATTGAAGAAAGCGGTGCTCAACAAGTCTGTTGAGGCATTCTCCCAAGGGGGAGATAGAGTGCTTAAATATCAAGGTCGTTTGAGTGTTCTCGATATAGGTGACCTGAAAGAGAAGATCTTATCATAAGCCCATAGTTCTCGATATTTGATTCACCCAAGAGCCACAAAGATGTACTGTGACTTGAGAAAGGTCTATTGGTGGAATTTGATGAAGAAGGATATTGACGAATTTGTGGCTAAGTGTCTAACTTTCAAAAAGTAAAAGTTGAGCATCAAGAGCCCAGAGATTTCCCCCAAGATATTTGTATTCATACTTGGAACTGGGAAGATTTAAATATGGACTTCATTAACGGGTTACCTTGCACCTGGCGACAACATGATCGGATTTGGGTTATTGTGGACCAAATGACTAAATCGATTCATTTCATTCCCGTCAAGGATTATTATTCGGTGGAGGACTATGCTAAGTTGTATTTGAGGGAAATGGTTAGGTTGCATGGATATTACCCTTATCCATTATCTCTAATGGTGGTACCCAATTCACTTCTCTATTTTGGAAGTTTTTCCAAAATGGTTTTTGTACTCGTGTTAAACTTAGTACGGCCTTTCACCCGCACATCGATGGGCAAGGAAAGCGTGCTATGCTAACTTTGGATGATATGCTGAGAGCTTGTATAATTGACTTTAAGGGTAATTGGGATGATTACTTTCCTTTGACTGAATTTGCGTATAATAATAGCTATCACTCAAGTATTAACATGGGTCCATTTGAGGATCTATATCGTAGTAGGTGTAGATATTTCATAGATTGGTTTGAAGTGGGTGAAGTTTATTTGATAGGTACCGTGTTGGTTCATAATGCTATGGAGAAAGATAGACTTATTAGAGAAAGGTTCAAAATGACTCAAAGTAGGCAAAAGTCCTACGCCAATGTTAGAAGAAGTCTCTCAATTCACCATTGATTTCAAACTTTTGGCATCAACGTATGATAATATTCACCTATAGAGTGCTATCCTCCATTGGGTTCCCAAATTCCCCAATTTTGCAATGTAGAATCTCTTAAGGAAGTTATAGTTTTTACTCAATCTCATGGCTTCTTTTCAATTATTATCTAATTGATTGTTTTATGTCTTTTTATCCATTAATTGGAGTAATTTGGTAATTCTAAGTTGAACTCCCATGAACACATGTGAATCCATTATTTCTAGACTATGATCATATGAATAATCTTTTGAACTACGGAAGATAAATTTAAGAAGATATGCATGTTGTTTACGAAATTGATGAAAATGATTTAAGATTTAATTTGAGATCAATGTTGTTGTTGTTGTTGTTGTGAAAGGATTTCTCACATACACATGAAAGCATGATTGTGAAAGAGTTTCACATAAAGGATTCATAAGGTTGAAGGGTTTTCTCATCAAAGATGAATCAAGTTAAGGATTTATTCTAACGAGAAGACAAGCGGCAATTACACATGTCCTTCAATGATAAGACAAGGGGCGAATACCCATGTCTCATGAATGTTAAGATAAGTTAAGACTAATGACTACTCTGTGGGATTTATGCTTAGCACCAAGTGAATAAGTTGTGAATACCCTTGTTCCATAAACTATGTGCAACCACAGGATGATTGTCTTAGATAGACTTAGCTCGTGGATCCACATAAGCTAGAAGTTCAAGGTCCTTACCTTGGCAAGAAGGACACCCTTTTTTAGTGTGGGGTAGACATCAAATCCTATGTTATAGGTCATATGGTCTTTATGTTAATTAAATGTAAATCTCCCACAATAATGAACTAAGTTTACTTCTAGAAGTATATCTCACAAGTATCTTTAAGATGTTTAGCTTGCATTGACCATGACCTATGATTTATGTTTTTTAACTCATTTATCTTATGGTTTAACTTGGTCATTGCATGTTATGTAAAGTTGTTTGTAGCATGATTTCTTATTGTTTATGCATTGATAACACACATATTCTTGCCAACATTGTTTCACAAAAATGTTGGGTCCGACATTCCCATTCCGCATCTCTGTGGCTAGCAATCACATTAATATATTTGAAGATTGGTGAGTCTTCATGTTCCAAGGATCAAACCATTTATTGCTTACAGTCTTTGGTTTTTCGTATTGTATATGATGTATGGGTTACGTCTCAATCACTCATGATGTATTAGATGGATTTGAGACTGTGTTAGATTTTCTTCTTCGTTCTCTTGTCAAACATTTTATGATATAAAATGTCTTTTAAACTCTTTAGTTTTATTATCTTGTATGATGTATGTTAAGTGGCTTGTGTAGGACCTCTCGGGGTCCTATACGTCATGTCACGTCTAGAGTGTACTTTTGATAATGACAGAAAGATTAAAGAAATTAAGTGAAGCAATCAATTTATTTATAGGTGGTAGCTCAGGGCTTAAAAAACCCAGCATGAGGCGATCCAAATTCTTTTATTTAGCGTGATAGCTCAGGGGTTAAAATATCTAGCATCGGTCGATCTCAATCTATATAAATATGAGTGGCGGCCTAGGGGCTGATACAAACACAATCAATGATACATGTACATAGTAGTTACATATATAAAATTATATAATTGCTGCACTTTTATACAAACGAATGCCTGCATGCGATTTATACAAATCAGATGCTCCATAGCAAACATAAAATTTGTTATGGGGCGCAATTATGCACACTATAGATATAGCATAAAAATATAATTGTTATGGTTGCTAAACTAAAATTTACTTAAATAAAATTGTGCTTTGACCCATTTCCATCCCTGAAAGAATGTATATACGAACTATATATCACTGTATACAGGCTGTACATTAGCCCACTTTCATGTACGTCCGACTGTATAGTAAGTGTATACAGTCCACCTTAGCTTCCGAACATCTCTAAATTAATACTTAGCATTATAATGGTTGTGTTTCAACTTGTTTACCATGTATATTAAGTGTATACATTCAACTTTTTGACATCCGAACACCTGTAATTCTGCCTTTAACCCTGTAATTCTGCTTCCAATTATCCAAATAAAAATGGAGGCTGATGCGATGGAGAAAAATTGAGCCACTATGGCTCATCTCGAGGATGCAAATAAAGGAAGTCCACCATGGACTTGGAAGGGATTCATAGGGTAAATAAAAAACAAATTAGCATTTGAAATAAAGAAACAAGTGAGACATAACCGAATTCAAAATAAAAATAATTAAGTATTTCAAGATCAAATGTGTTCAAATTAAAAGATACAAAATGAGCTACTTTATATCAACCAAAAAATATTTGGCACTTAACTATAACAAATAAACCGTTGAGACTTAGCAACAACAAGAAAACTAAAAAAGAAGGAAATCAATACTTGGATAAGAAACAAAAATCTTAACAGTAAAGTGTTAATAATAAAATCATAGAGAAAATAAAAGACAAGTAGATATACACAAAAAAATCATTTAAGGGAGTAAACATGGATATAATAAGAGCAAATCACACCATGATGAACAAGTAATTAGCAATCAACAAATAATTTCAAAATGTACAAAGAGCATGCTGCATATTTGACAAATAACACACCTCCTGCAATAAACACGATTAAATCTATCTGTAGATGCCTAAAGATGCAACCTTATTACACTAAAAAAAAGGAACAAAGACGTTGGAGACAGTGGCATACCATATCATTATAAGCAAAGGAAGAGAAATTGGCTATAAATAATTAAACATGGAAACATTATTACTCAAGCTAACATGCACAAATCGGCATAAATAAAGATAATATCCAAAGAGAAAAGCACTGTTGAGCAATTGTAGTCATTTAAAATTTATTAAATATAAATTTATTAAATGATTCGAATTATATTAAATTCATCAAGATATTAGTCTAAATAAATATTATGAATTAATATAATTGAGTTAATTATTTAAATTTAATAATTATGTATTTAATTAAAGCCCACTCCCTAAAGCCCATATGCCATGTCACTTAAATCTAATTGGCTGAATGGAGTCCTTTTCCAATCACAACTCCTTTATTTTAAGACTATAAATATGGGTCATCATAATTTAGAAAAGAAACCAAGAATTCTAACAAGAAGCTAGAGAAAGCTCGTGGATCAAAAGCAAAAAATTTCTCTACAAGCTACAAGTTTAAGAATTCGAGTGTTCAAGTTTCAAGTTTAAGAATTCATTCAAGAATCCGAGGATTCAAGAATTCAAGTGTTCAAGTTTAAGAATTGAAGAATTGAAGAATTCAAGTGTTCAAGTTTAAGAATTGAAGAATTGAAGAATTCAAGTGTTCAAGTTCAAGATTTGAAGAAGTCAAGATAAAAATAAAGTTCAAGCTCAAGAATGGTCAAGATCAAGACCAGCCGGATTCAAGATCAAGATTGATGCCCTTGGATTAAACTACAAGTCACGATCAAGATAAAGTTACATTCAATAACGATCAAGATCAAGACCGCTGGATTCAAGACCAAGCTCGAAGCCTTTGAATTCAGCTAGAAGTCAATATCAAGATAAAGTTAAAGTTCAAGATTGATCAAGATCAAAACCGCCAGATTCAAGATCAAGCTCGAAGCCCTTGAATTTAACTAGAAGTCAATATCAAGATAAAGTTCAAGTCAAGATCAAGATAAAGTTAAAGTCCAAGTTCATCAAAGATTCAAGAACAAGTTGAAGAGCCCTTGAATTTATATTTGAAAAGGCGAATTCAGAGGAATCATAGAGCATGTAACACTCGCACATTGAAATAATAAAATGATGGTTGCATAATTTTTCTGTTCTTGATTATTATTTCTCGACACGAATTTTACCGTCTACAAATTCTGGCACGCCCAGTGGGACAATCTCTACCTCTTATCTCAACTTTTGAAGTATAAAATAAAATCAAAATGACTTCTACTATAGAAGAACAACTAGCAAGCTTGACAAAAGCGATTGAAGTCTTGACAAAGTGTGCACACGAACAAGATGCTAAACTTTTGAAGTTAACAAATAAGATGGATAACATGATTGAGAGAAGATCGAGTCAAGATCCTCTGAAGCATTCTAAAATTCAAGACAAAGGAGACTCTTGCGTAAAATAAACAAAGATCAAAGAAATTCATATCTCCGCAGAAGGTTTGATTCCAATTGATCAACTGAAAGACTTTATCATAGAGGCTTTCAAAGAAAAATCTGAGTCTTCATCAAAATTTTCACCCATATATGCAAAGCCTTATACACAAATGAATGATAACTTGAAAATGCCTGAGAGGTATCAACCTCCTAAGCTTCAACAATTTGATGGCAAAGAAAATCCCAAACAACATATAGTGCACTTTATCGAGACTTGAAATGATGCTCGCACATATGGTGATTATCTTGTTAAATAGTTCGTTCTATCTCTCAGAGAAAATGTCTTTGATTGGTACACAAATCTTGAACCTAATTTTATAGATTGTTGGGAGACGTTAGAGCAAGATTTCTTTAGTCAATTTTATAGCACGAGCCGTGTCGTTAGTATGATTGAAATTACAAAGGCTCGTCAAGGTAAATATGAGCTAGTTGTTGACTTTATCAATCGCTGGAGAAGTCTGAGCCTCAACAGCAAAGATCGCCTCAGTGAAACTTCTAGCATTGAAATGTGCATCCAAGATGAAGTGGGGTCTTCGCTACATTTCCAAGGATTAAATCCCAATACTTTCAAAGAGTTGGCAACTCGTACACATGATATGAAATTAAGCAAGACCTTGATAGAAGATCAACGATCTCATGTCTATTAACCTGATGAAGATGAATAAATAGAAGAACTCCAAAGTGGTGGCTAATCTGCATATGAAGATGACTTTGAAGAGTCAATGTATATCTAGATGCCCCTAACGCATGAGCTTAAACTACAAGTTACAACGCTTCTTAATGCATGAGCTTAAACTGCAAGTTACAAAGCTCCTTAATGCACGAGCTTAAAGAACAAGTTACAATGCTCTTTATTTCATGAGCCTAAACTGTAAGTTAAAATGTTTCTCGTCGCATAAGCCTAAATTACAAGCTGAAATTCTCCTAGATACACAAGCCTAAACTGTATATCACATGACTCTTCAAATTCAATCTAAATCTCTAAGTTGGAAAGCTCATTACATTTGAGTTAAATCTTCAAGTTGAAATGCTCCTTGAAACACGAGCTTAAACTGTATGTCATAAAACTCTTCAAATTTGAGTTAGATCTTTAGGTTGAAATGATCTTGGAAACATGAGCTTAAATGACATGTCACAGAATTCTTCAAATTTGAGTTAAATCTTCAAGTTGAAATACTAGTTTAAACGATATGTCTCAAAGCTCTTAATATTTGAGTTAGATCTTCAAGTTGAAATGCTCCTTCAGACATGACCCTAAAGTGTATATCATAAAGCTCTTTAAATTTGAGCTAAATCTTCGAGTTAACATGCTCCTTTAGACACAAGCCTAAACTATAAATCAAAAAGCTCTTGAAATTTGAGTTAAATCTTCAAGTTAAAATGCTTCTTGAATACGAGCCTAAACTATATATCATAAAACTATTTAAATTTTAGTTAAATCTTCAAGTCAAAATGCTTCTTAAGGTATGAGTCTAAACTATGGCCACTCTTGGCCTGTAAGAGTATAAACTGTGTACGACACATAAAAAAAACACTCTCATAGAACTACGTTATGACATGATTCTCTTCACTGAGGCACGTAGGCACTTCGAACCACATTATAAGTTCAGTTACATGAGTCTCATAAAACAAATGTTCCCACTTGATCTATCACATGAAAGTTAAAGCTATGACTAATCTTTCATAAAACTCTAAACCTGCACCAAATGATGGTGACTCAATGGGGGAAAACAACTATGAATAAAAGTTTTTTAAGAAGAAGTTTTCAAAATCTCAAAGTGTTCAATATGAAGTCTTCAAAATCTCCAAGTCTGCAAGTTGAAGTCTTCGAATTGTTCAAGTCTACAAGTTGAAGTCTTCAAATTCTTCAAGCCTAGTCTTTGAAAGATAAAATATCTTGACAAGACTGGAAGAAGGGGGTATTTTTAGTTATTTAAAATTTATTAAATGATTCGGATTATATTAAATTCATGAAGATATAAGTCCATATAAATATTATGGATTAATTAATTGAGTTAATTATTTAAATTCAATAAATATGTAATTAATTAAAGTCCGCTCCATAAAGCCCATATGCCTTGTCTCTTAAATCTAATTGCCGAAGGGAGTCCCGTTCCAATCACAACTCCTTTATTTTAAAACTATAAATAGGGGTCCTCATAATTCAAGAAAGAAACCAAGAATTCTAACAAGAAGCTAGAGAAAGCTCGTGGGTCAAAAGCCACAAATTTCTGTACAAGCTACAAGTTTAAGACTTCAAGAATCCAAGGATTCAAGAATTCTAGTGTTCAAGTTTCAAGTTTAAGAATTCAAGAATTCAAGAATACAAGGATTCAAGAATTCAAGTGTTCAAGTTTAAGAATTGAAGAATTCATGAATTCAAGTGTTCAAGTTCAAGATTTGAAGAAGTCAAGATCAAAATAAAGTTCAAGTTTAAAAACGATCACGATTAAGACCGCCGGATTCAAGATCAAGCTCGAACCCCTTGGATTCAACTAGAAGTTAAGATCAAGATAAAGTTCAAGTTCAAGAACAATCATGATCAATACCGCCGGATTCAAGATCAAGCTCGAAGCCCTTGAATTGAACTAGAATTCAAGATCAAGATTAAATTCACGTTCAAGAACGATCAATATGAAGATCGCCAAATTCAAGATGAAGCTCGAAGCTCTTGAATTCAACTAGAAGTAAAGAACAAGATCAAGATAAAGTTAATGTACAAGTTTATCAAAGTTTCAAGAACAAGCTCAAGAACCTTTGAATTTATATTTGAAAAGGCAAACTCAGAGGAATCATAGAGATTGTAACACTCGCACTTTGAAATAATAAAATGATTGTTGCATAATTTTTCGTTCCTCATTATTATTTTCTCGACGCGAATTTTATTATATACAACAATAACACCAAATAAATGACTAAACTAAACAATTTATATTCATCATAGTTATTTTCGAATAAGAAAAGGATGAGAGTGTTATTTGCTAGAAAAATAAGAGTAACCTTGGTTAAATCAACACATTACAATAGCAGAGCTATGAACATAATATCATGAGTTAAAATAAAATAGTCACAAACATCATTCAGGCTAAGTGAGAAAAGAGACTAGATATATGTATTACCAAGAATCTATAACAATGAAAGAGACAAAGGCAAATAGCCGAGACTACAACCACCTTCATATCATACTTATGTAAAGTAAACCAAACTGAGAAAAATCTAAACGACAAATATGGTGAGCTCATAGTAGAAATCAAATGAGTGGTAAACATTTCGAGCAATACAAGGCAGAAAATTAGCCAGCTATATAGATACAAAATCGAGCCAACGAATATAACGACCAACATACAGTATCAAAGGAATTCAACTGATGCCATATAGTATCAAGGAACTTCACTGATGCTTGACTCATTTTTACTGCCCAGACAATCATAGGAAAGCTACACTAAAGAAAAAACTAAGGCAAGGTACAAATAGACCTTTAAGTAAAACATATAGCAAAGAATGAACACAAAAACACCGACATATCAAAAAAGAATGTATGAGAGAGTGGGATTACCTTTCTTGGAGCAACAACAAGCAGGAAAGAAGACACTTCCACTCATCCGACGAAGCTGCAATGGATTCCAACAAAATTTTCGAAGAAAGCATCCGAAGAGATGGTCTAAAAAGTAAGAAATTGATGGGTTAACAACAATGCTATACTATCCTTTATTTTTCTTCAGTATTGTATTTTTCGTAACTTCGACGGGTTCATATTATATAGAAGGCAAATTAGGTCAATATATGGGAGGAAATCAGATAAGAATGGATAAGGTTCGGGGTTTTTCTAGAATTCCAAATTCAAAAATGATCTCAAGGTTGAGAATATCATTGAATCAATTCCAAACCTTAACAAAATTGGTTGAAGGAAGCAACATGGATGGCTTTGATCGATCCAACTTTCTTTGAGCCCTAGGTGGATCTGTCTCATGCGAGAAAGGATGAGAGACACCACTACACCTGCTGTATGATGTACTGTTCTACGAGAGAATATTGAGGAAAATGACACATGAGCTGTTGGGTACATTACTATTCCGTGCTTGTCTTTTTCATAGTGAACTTTGACTTTGTTGGATTGCAATTATTGATGACGTTCGATGCCCTTAAGATGCTCTTCGCTGGCATGCTGTTGTGATTGTAATTGAAACATTGTAGATGCTTCTGGGAACGTTAAGAGAATTCGGTATGGGTTGATGCTTGTATGGAGTTTCCAGTTGGGCATTGTGAGAAAGAAAGGGATTGAGTGAAGTTATATGGTTTTGGAGGAAATGGGCCACGATTTGGTTTAAAATAGAATATGATTATTGGTTTATACTGAAAAAGGATATATACACACCTTTATTTTTCAGATTTTCCATTGTTCCCTACTATTTTAAATAATTTCTAAAATGCCTTATTTTTTTCAAAATCTCAAGTGAGCCAGATACATAAGTATCCAACCTTAACCCACGATTCCCCATACTTTTTTCACTCCTTTAATCTCTCCCTAATTTCACTCCACAATTTTATCAGTTCTAATTTTTATATCAATTTGATTTTCAAAAGGATTTTCTCTCGAGTCAATTAAATTCAAACAACTCAATAGTTACAAGCGTCTCCTCCATGGTCGTCTTCTTCAAATTTATTTTTTTCTTCAATATTGGTATCACTCAACTAAAATTTTCTAAAAATAGACGAATATATGATTATGATGATGATAAATGGGCTGAGAACAAAATTATGTATAATTCACGGTCGAATATATGATTATAGTCGTCTTCTATTGAAAAGTTGCTCCTGCAATTTCCAGATCTACATTACCTAGGGTATGTCTTTTATTATCTTGTTCTGCTTTTAAATTTATGTCATCCGTATTGTCAGTTGTTTTAAAAAAATTGGATACATTGAGGACAATGAAACATTATCATATTGTTTTGTATTTAAATCTTTCAAAATTATACATAAAATCCTAATTTTGATTTCTTTTTATTTTTCGATATATTGTCATTAATGTATCAAATTATTTAGTAGAAAGTATTTTGATGGGATATAATTTGTCCAATAGTGTATCATATTATAAAATAGTTTAAACATCATACTTAAATAACATAAAATGAATATATGATGTTTCATTAAGTATCAGATACAAATATCATCAAGTGATATTGAGTATCAGTTACTATTTTTATCATTATGTATCAACTAAACAGTAACTTTTTTTTTGCAGTTATTATAATGTATAATGTAATTAACATTTTTGTTAAAATTTAATTTATTTTTATAATGTATCTGCAGAATGTTTATAGCGACTGCAGAATATTTGTAACTGTCTTTCCTGAATTCTTTAGCGATGAAGTCAATAGCCATCTATTTTTTTCTGAGCTAACTATCTTCGCACAAGATCTGCAACACTATTATGGAAGTATGGTCTCGACAAGGCCAAGATGGGATATCTTAGAGATAACGATGATCAACCAAATTTGAAGAGCTATTACACTCCACAACAACAAGATGACTTGGTTCGTATAGATTAGTGATTATGTACCAATTCACAGACATCCTTTAATGTTTATTAGTTTTAAGATACGTTAACTAATATTTTGGAGTGTTTATTATTTGCATGATATATTTTCTCTAGTTTTACAAATTTTTTTGACAAAATTGTTTATTTTGAAAAAAAAATTCTATTTTTTTAGTACGTTGTTACATTGTGTCTATTATAAGTATTTTATATATCATAACACTTGATATTATATCATTATCTAATACAAAAATATAAAAAAAATAAGTATTTGATTTATATATCATGATCTGATACAAAAATATAAATAAAATAAGTATTACATTTATAATATTTAACAAATAAATGCACAATTATATTGTTTTATGTATTTCTAAGAAGCTACAAATACATTTAATATTTAATCACTGCAATGTATATTTGAAGCATTTATCAACTTAATTCCTTTTGTTTGTGATACATTAAAATTCACACTTCATTATACGTTACACACAAAATTTCTCAATGACTTTGTATCAAACACAAAAACCATACTTAATATAAATAGTATGTCTGAAACATAACTCCTTGTAACAGATTAACTTTATTATATCAGAAATTACCAATAAAAATTAGAGGCAGAATTAAAAAATATTTGATAGAAATCAATTTGTTGTATCAGAAATTAATAATGTAAAAGTACTTTGTAATGTATATATCTATAACAGTGGAAAGAAATGTTACAAATTAAAAATTATTAATTTGATACATCACAGTACTTCAAAAAAAAGTATTCATAAAGAATCTTTCAGAGAGAAAGTACAAGTTCTTGATTGCGATCTTCTTGTCCAGAATAGTTCGTGTTTGTGGTTAGTTTTTCATCTAAATTTCTCTTCCTTCTTTTCCTTGTTCGTCCTGACATTCTTTTGTACATTTAGATGCGTTTTTTAATTATAATATCTTCAAATATCCTCCCAACTGCATCATTTGTATAAGATGCGATTTCCCAATTTTTGTCGTTCCAAGATCTAAATAGAATTCTAGCTTCTTCCAAAAAAGTATAAAATAGGTAGTTGTCTTGCCTCAACAAAAAAACCATTGATACATTTCGCGATGTTAGAATTCATCATTCTCTCCTTGTTCACTATTGCAATTGTACAAGATACATTAAAATTTTGCTAATGTTTAATGTATCATTCAAAAATAAAATAATGCAAGATACATTATTACAACTTATCTCAACGGGCCATATTGTCCTCAATATTTTACATGTTTCAGATACAGAACAACTACATGATATATTTCATACCTATGTACCATAATTACACTCGCATCATCAATGATACATTAAAAAAATGATGAAGTATTTTACATGTCTTTGATTCTTTAGAATTACCAAACAATGATACACAAATCTAAAAATCTAACACATCTAATGCAACAGTTTTATTTATAAATTAGTAACTAACAATATTTCATGAACAATATCACCACTTATGTATCGAAAATTGAAAAATACTAATTCACAATATAAAACAACTAATCTCATACCCTTTTTTTTTATCAAATCTTTGTATCTTGAAATTGATTCACTTACACCTTTGTACTATTCTCAATCACTTTGTATCAAACACAAAACCATACATAATATAAATAGTATATATGAAACATAACTCCTTGTAACAGATTCACTTTATTATTTCAGAAATTACCAATCAAAATTAGGGGCAGAATTAAAAACTATTTGATACAAATCAATTTATTGTATCAGAAATTAATAATCTAAAAGTACTTTGTAATTTATATATCTATAACAGTGGAAAGAAATATTACAAATTGAAAATTATTAATTTGATACATCACAGTACTCCAAAAAAAAAGTATTCATAAAGAATCTTTCAGAAAGAAAGTACAAGTTCTTGATTGTGACATTCTTGTCCAGAAAAGTTTGTGTTTGTGGTTAGTTTTTCATTTAGATTTTTCTTTCTTCTTTTTCTTGTCTGTCCTGACATTCTTTTGTACATTTAGTTGCTTTTATAATTAAAATATCTTCAAATATCCTCCCAAATGCATCCTTTGTATAAGTGTGCTTTTTCAAT
Organism: Solanum chiquidenum; assembly: GCA_029582725.1. Taxonomy (NCBI): domain Eukaryota; kingdom Viridiplantae; phylum Streptophyta; class Magnoliopsida; order Solanales; family Solanaceae; genus Solanum; species Solanum chiquidenum. The sequence goes on from JAJOOS010024745.1 coordinate 18,487, forward strand.
TTTTGCAGTTCCAAGAACTAAATAGAATTCTAGCTTCTTCCATAAATGTATAATATATGTAGTTGTCTTGCCTCAACAAGACAACCATTGATATATTCCATGATGTTAGAAGTCATCATTCTCTCCTTGTTCACTATTGCAATTGTACAAGATACATTAAAAATTTGCTAATATTTAATGTATCATTTAAAAAAAAACAATTCAAGATACATTATTACAACTAATCTCAATGGACCATATTGTCCTCAACATTTTACATGTTTCAGATACAGAACAGCTACATGATACATTTCATACCTATGTACCATAATAACACTCGCATCGTCAATGATACATTAAAAAAGTAAAGAAGAATTTTACATGTGTTTGATACTTTAGAATTACCAAATAATGATACACAAATCTAAAAATCTAACACATCTAATGCAACCGTTTTATTTATAAAGTAGTAACTAACAATAAATCATGAACAATATCACGACTTATATATCAAAAAATGAAAAATACTAATTCACAATATAAAACAACTAATCTGATACCTTTTTTATTAGATCTTTGTATCATGAAATTGATTCACTTACTCCTCCGTACTATTCTCCCCGATCACTATCCTATCATTCCGGTATCATTCATATCTACGCTTTAGAAAGTTTCTTCAACGAAATGAGGAGAACGAAGAAATAAGGTGAACGATGAAACATGGAGAATTTTAAAAACAACTAATCTCATACCTTTTTTTTTTATCATATCTTTGTATCTTGAAATTCATTCACTTACTCCTCTGTACTATTCTCCCCGACCACTATCCTATCATTCTGGTATCATTCATATCTAAGTTTTAGAAAGTTTATTCAATGAAACAAGGAGAATGATGAACTATGAGAATGACAAAATGATAAGAATTACGCTATCAAAGATACTTCATCCAATACTAAGCATCAACGATCGTTCAATAGTAGTATAACCCAACTAGTGAGTTAGGGTCGAGTCCCAAGGGAGTGGTTTGTAATTGAGAATCAATAGGTAAGTAAGAATATGCTCTAGTCAATCATAGCTAAAAATATTTACGAATAAAAGCATGGTTTAAATTATAGATGACACAAGTGTCAAATATCAAAGGGTGTTTTATATTCAATTATCAACTAAAACAACAAATAACACGAAAATATGAATATGGAAACGGGATTCTTGGGATGTGATTGGATTATGGGCTAGGGTAAACAACCGGGTATTTACAATTATTAGTAAACAAATGCAAATCGGTGAATAAGCTAGACTTTAGTGGGGTAAACTTTCTCTCGAACAATTTAGCCTGAATACAATTGGTTTCTCTCGAACACAAATAAGCAGTAATGAAGCACAACCTTCGCTTTAGTCCATTCACTCTCTCGAGCTGAATGTGTGGAAAAGGGTTTAGGATTCACTCTCTCGGGCAAAAATGATGACACGCAATACCCACAGACCATTGATTTAGTAATTTTTGTTTTAAAACCTCTCTCACGATGTCACGACCCAAGCCTAGGGCCTAGACGTGACCGGCGAATGAGGAACCCGAAGGAACCTCAAACAAGCCTCATAGCGTATCATTACACATCCTTGGTCGCGGAAGCAAATAAAATGACCATAAGCGATAAGCATAATCAAGGGGG
>JAJOOS010024746.1:0-23626 GCA_029582725.1 Solanum chiquidenum
AATATTTTTTAAAAACAAACTTAAATTATTTTTTTTGGGTGGGGGCTGATAGGGGGATGGGTGGGTGGGTGGGGGGTCGAGGGTAAGGGTGAAAAAATGAAATTTTGAAATTGAAAATATTTTTTAAAAACAAACTTAAATTTTTTTTTGGAGGTGGGGGGAGGGGTTGAAGGTAGGGGTGAAAAAATAAAATTTTGAAGTTGAAAATATTTTTTAAAAACAAACTCAATTTTTTTTTGGGGGGGGGGGAGGTGGGTCGAGGATCGGGGTGAAAAAATAAAATTTTGAAGTTGAAAATATTTTTTAAAAACAAACTTAATTTTTTTTTGGGTGGGGGGTGGTCAAGAGTAGGGGTGAAAATTTGAAGTAGAAAATATTTTTTCAAAAACAAACTTAATTTTTTTTAAGGGGGTGGGGGGCTGATGGGGGCAAAGGTAGGGTGTGGAGGGTAAAATAATAAAAAATTATAATTAGAAATATCTTTTAAAAATAAATTTTAATATTTTTTTTTGAGGGTGGTAGGGGGCTGAGAGTAGGGGTAGGGGTGAGGATGAGGTAAAAAAATTGAAGTTAAAAACATTTTTTTAAAATAAGTTTTAATTTTTTTTTTGGGGGTGGTTGGGGTAATGGTTTGAGGGTAGGGACAAAATAAATTGATTTTTTCAACAAAAAAAAAAATTGTAATTTGAAGTTGGAAGAGAGTTTTGAAATATATTTTCCTTAAGTTTTGAAGGGAAGTCATTTTTTTAAAAATTTGAGCATTTAACCCAATTACCCATAAACATGAGAAAATTGGAAAATATTTTCCTTCCTACCAAACACATCCTAAATCTTCTAATTTGGCCTTATCAAACGAAGTTTTTGCTCATTACTGGGTTTAAATTAATTTTTAAAAAAGGAAATCTTTTCTCCCAAAATTTGAAACTTTTCACCTTAAACCAATTTATAAAAATTTCAAACGGTATAGCTATATAAATCTTCCTAATTTTTGGCAAGTGAAATATACATAAAACAACAAGTGAAATATAAAATAGTATAGGATAATTTCTATATATGTTATTTGAGATTTTTATCAAACAAGAAGAGAGGAGCCCCACACCCGCATAATTCTTAAAACCTAAGGCTTTTGACCCACCCCGCACCCGCTTAAAGACCGCCCCACCCCACCCCACCCGTATAGAGATCCATCTCGCTCCATTATCATCCCTAGCTGGGATGGAAAGCTGAGGCTTCCTCTATCTATAATCTTTGAATATTCCAACGTCACTAGTATGGGATTCTGCAACACCCCTCTCCTCCAAAAAAAAAAATACGAATTCAAAATTATCAGGTTCCAAAAGAAGTATCGGGCAACTTGTAAGTTGACACCATTTTGTAAATCCAAAAATCTTTTCCTTTTTTCAAAAAGAACAAGGAGGAGGACGGTTTAAATCAAAATATACTTGTCAAGTTTTTTTTCTTTTTTTAAAAAATAATAATTAAAGACTTCAAATTTTAATATTTTATAGAATAAGCCCACTAATCATGACTCCAATTATAGTTCTGTCTACTTAACCCTTCCGAGTAGCAATGTTGCTTCGTTTACTTTATCATCATATCTTAAAATGTATGCACTTTGTGAAAAGATTACTAGTTACTATTTATTTTCTTGCATCGATTGATCTTTGTAACTAATTGTAATAGCTGATAATTGTGTTATTAATACTATTTATTAACATACTGTATTATGATTTTTGAATACTGTATTATCTAATTAATTATAAAAATACTAATTTTGTGTCAAACTTGTACTAAAAAGGACATTATATTCCTCACATATACTGATTACAATGGTCAAATCAAAGATAAAAGTGGAAAACATTCATGACGTAACAGCACAAATGGACTTGAATGGGCATCAATCTCTTAAAACTCCATGGTCCTTGGACATTAACCTTTCTTTTCCTAGGACACTATGAAAATGGGATGCCACTAAAACACTCAAACATGAAGTAGCTCTTTGATGAATAATTGCTATTTTGTCCCTTTTGATCGAACAAAAGTTTTGACAGTTCAAATTGAGCCAAGACAATAAATGAGTATGTTAATGAACCTTCCAAACTTAGGCAGATCATATTTTCAGGGCTAATTTTATCATTTCTAATTACACAATAGGTTCAAATTGAAGTCAAAGACCTATTCTAGGTTAAGGTCAGTCTATCTTTGATCCTGAAGGAGATTGGCTGGAACGAAAAGTTGGGACTTCATAATTCATATCCTCGTATCTGCGACACAATATCCCATGATACATATCACTTATGCAATATTCACCATTTATAATCTTCGAATATTCCCCTACCCTACCTCTAAAAGAAAAAATATAGACAGATACAATCGGAGGTGGAGGAGAGAGTGGGGACTGGCCGGGGCGTAATGGTGAAAATGAGGTGTGTTGAAAGATGAACAATGTAGAATATACTTATAGAATTAGTTTTTCTTATTTTCATTAGGAAAGTCATTACTAATCCAAAACAACTAATTAGTATATAGACCTTATGTTGGTATAAATTAAATAGAAAGAAATATATGTATATTTAATATATAATCTATATACACATACTAAAAAAAGTAAATAATAAATCCGACTGATCATCAATTAATGGAGATGAGCATCAATCTCTTAAAGCTCCATGTTACTTGGACATTAACTTTCTATTCCTAGGACACCATATGCAAAAGGAATGGCATTAGTAAGTAAAATACTCAAATGGTGTGTTCCTTAGTGGGGATCAATCTGGGTGAGATATACTAGGAATTTCATATATATCACCTTTGACTATGGAGCTTTGTTAATTCACTCTATACGTAGAAAAATATTTTTAAAAAAATAAAAAATTAATTAAAAATAATATCTAAAGAAAAAAATGTATGTATATTAAACATATTTTTTGGAAGATTAGGATGTTGGAGACTAATTAAACTACTTGTGGTTAGTTAATTAAGATGATGAATTTATTAATTACCACATGAAATTAGTCCTACAAGTTAATTAATTATGATCCGACAAATTAGATACTTTCCTCAAAGCAAAATTAACCAAAAAGCCTAATTACTTCAAAGAAGTCATTATGTTGTTTGATGAACTTTTTTTTAAGATAATGTTGGTTACCAGGCTGTTTTTATATCCCTAAATTGGGACATTAAACTTTGTGATATACTATCAATCACTTCCACATGACACGTGTCGATGAGTTGTAGGGGCTACTCATTCATCCAAAATACTTACGTGTCGATTTATTATAAAGTGTTATTTTTAAAATGTCCCCCACTTCCCTACAATTTCAGTTTATATATATATAGTGATTTATAGTTAAAGACTTTACTGTTAAAAGGGTCAATATAAAAAATGTGAACACAGAAAAAATGGAAGGAATTCAATATATAGAATATTTTAACTTATATTACAACAAATAATATTCGGTAAAAGGTGTCAACTGACTCCTATCCCCTGAATTTGTGTGAAATATATTATTTTTAATTTAATGAGAAAGTTTTTATAACTGTAAATAATTTAAAATTTTCTTGAAATAATTTAAAAGTGTAAAATTTAATCTGAAAAATTATAAAATACTTTTCAATTATTTATAGTTATAAAAACTATATATCAACCTTTTAAACTTTGTTAGTTATTGCTATAAGTATTTTATTCAAATTATATCATTTTCTTTAGTTATGTCGCTATAAATACGTTATTCAAATTATGTCATTTTCTTTAGTTATTTATATTTGTTAATTAGATAGTTATGTTAATTAAATATAAAATATGTTATTTAGTTATACGCATCCATCTCTATAAGCCATAAAACTCTAGTTTTATTTAAAATTGTTGCGTATAATTAAAGGAGATGATATATTTTATATGGTCTACTTAACTATCAAATAGACAAACGAAAACATGCCCAATAAGATTTGCAAAATTTGAATCGAAATTGTCTAAGACTCTAATGAAATACTTTATTAAGAATTGAGATATTTAATAGTGAAAAAATAACTAAGTTCGATTGTCTAAATAAAATATTCTCATAAAAATATAAAGGTATGATTATGTACTAATTAAGTCAATATACTAAAGCCACGAAAGTACTTTGTTTACAAAAAAAAAAACAAAAAAAAACAAAGGTTTGTCGTGTCTATCAACGAATTTCATTCATAGGAGCATCAAGGCATGCCAAGTGCTATTAATCCTTACGAATAATCCTACCAAAAACATCATGTCTTTTTTGATGATTTTAACAATTCAAAGATGCTCTAATTGGTGAATTCTCCATCAAGTATATATATCCATCAAACGATAAAAACAAACACAAACATAGTATTAGGCCACAAAAGTATATAAAAATTAATGTGTTGATATATAACTCAATATAATAATGAGCATTTTAGTTAGTACCAATAAATATTGTTAAATAGAATATTTCTTTTTTCGTCCGTTAAGATGAACTCACTTGAATTCTAATCGAAACTAAGAATATCGTGCTAAAGATCATTTAGGTTAGAGTCCTTGGCCCTTGATCTTCAAGGCATAATATCTAGAATGGAGTAAAAAATAGAATAAATTCTACAGAAGATCACGGAATCTTGATGATTTCTTCTCGAAAAAATATTAAAAGAAGCTTTCACCTTTTAGCAAGGCTCTTATAATCTATGCCTTTTAAGTTTTAAAGCACCAGTAATACATACGCCTAGTAATTTTACCCAATTTTTCTTTTTAAAAAAAACAACATGATTAGTAAAAAAAAAAAAACATGCGCGCAACCTATCATGTGGTAAGGTCAAATTAAATTAAACCTTGGTTTATAAGTGAAAAAATGTTTAGTACTACATACTCCATCTCTGTCCCTTTTTACTTGTCCAATTTTGATTTTTTACTTGTCATTTTTGACAAATCAAGAAAAGATAATATTTTTTACCTATTATACCTCAATTTATTTAGAGAGTTAATATTTTTGAAAAAGGTAGAACCTCTTTAATGAGTACATTAATTTTGAAATTTTATCAATTAATAAGGTAAATGATAAATTTACTATGTCAATTATTATTTTATTAATAAGTGTGTTACGTCAAGATTGGTCATGATGTGGTCATAAACCATAACATAATTATATTCGAGGGTCGAATAATTAATTACATGTGTATATAATATGATGCGTTTATTCAATCTCTTAGGTGAAAAAAGGAAAGGGAAAAATAAAAATACTCTAAAAAAAATGTCTATGATTTGAAGAATGGGGAGAGGGAAAGTGGAATTGAAGAGAATAGAGAATAAAACAAACAGGCAAGTTACCTTCTCCAAGAGAAGAAATGGTTTACTTAAAAAAGCTTATGAACTCTCTATACTATGTGAAGCTGAAGTTGCCCTTCTTCTTTTCTCTCCTTCTGGCAAAGCTTACCATTTCGCGAGCCATAAGTAAGTCGTCTCAGACTCTTAGTACTAGTTTTTATTAGGACAAGTTTTGTGAGCACAATTATATATACTTGTGGTGCTCGATTATATTTGTTTATGATACAATCATGAGATTAACGTTTTTTTTTTAATTAATGAATCGATGTAGCATCGAAAGGACTATTTTAAGGTACAAGAATGAAGTTGGATTGTCCAAAGATAGCGACCAAGGCCTCAGAGCTATGGAGGTAATTAATTACTTTCCTCTTGAAATTATGGAAAAACGCTGATTGAATTTTGAGAAAAGAATCATATGTGTCGTTTGTTAAAAGTTTGGCTCATCTATGTCATTTTCGTTTGAGAAAAGATTCATTAATGCCATTAATTGTTAACTAAAATAGCATAGATGAGCTTTTTTCAAAATTCGATGATATATTTGAACATTTTCCCTTTAAAATTGATTTAATTAATCGATCACCGAATCATAATTCACCATGTGTAAAAAAGATATTATTGCAAAATTGAAACTATTTTCAGTTAACAAATCATTAGCATGGAGCCTTTTCTCAAATGAAAATGACTGATGAGACAAACTCTTAACAAATGACTAGTTGGGCCTTTTCTAAAAAATTCGATGACATATTTGAGCCTTCTCTAAAATTAATAAACTTCTCATAATTAAGAGCCAGAATAACTTTTTTTCTTCTAACTAAATAGTAAATATGTAGTTTGGTTAATTCTGATCAGTGTTAATTAATTCGTCTCATGGACTAGGTTTGGAAAACTAAGATTGATGACATGACAAGAACAATACATGAACTTGAAGCCAGAGACAAGTATGTAATTATGATCTCTATTTAATTTTTGTATATTACTCTTGTTTAAAAATTAAAAGGTTTTATCGACCGTGGATGCAATAGTATTAACTCAAGTATTACTAAAAAGAAAAGAATATTGTCACTAAATGTATATTTTATTGTAATATAGGGGGTCTGAACCATTCGATCATCTAGTTTACAAAATATGTACAAAATGTATATATATTGTGTATACTTTATAATAAATACATTTATACACTAATGTATATTTCAAGTTTTCAACCATGTTAATAAACTAGTTAACTGAACCAATAACGATATATATCTATAACTTTTCGTTTATATATTTTGGATAGGCATTTGGCTGGAGAAGAGTTATCAAGTCTTGGCATGAAAGAATTGAAGCAGTTGGAGCGTCAGCTCAGAATTGGGGTCGAACGCATTCGATCTAAAAAGGTTATAATTAATTTATATACAATAAAAACTTAATTATATACATATAATTTTTTTAATTTTAACTGATTTCCACCAAATATTATACTTGATATATAATTAAGAACTAAATCTAATTATAGTTTATTTACTTTCATGTAACAGAGACGTATCATTTCCGAACATATCCACTGCCTTAAGAGAAGGGTGAGACTCTAATTAATGGGGAAAACAGTTTTTAAAATTTAAATTTAAAAAAAGAATCAATTAATTTGGAATTTCTTATGCAAATTATGTGGGTTAATTAATATTTTGTATTGGTTGATGCTTGTTTATTAATAGTTTATTGGAGTTTTAATTTTCTGTTAGGGAGTGTTTTGTTTTGGTATGAAGGAAAATATTTTTTCTAGAAAATAATTGTTTGATAAACAACGTGTTTCTTACTTATGTTTAGGATTTGATAAGCAATTAAAAAAAAATACACCAAGAACATTTATGTGTACGTTAATGGAATATTATGAAGGTGAGATGAGATGAAGAGTGGAGGTTCGGCGTTGAATGATCAAGGGATATGGGAATCTGAGACGTTGACTGAATGGAAAGAAGACAATGAACTTAATTTTTTTTTTGAAAAAATATGTTCCGCCCTATCAAAGACACCCAGAGAAATAGCTAAGCATATATACAACTAATTAATTAAAAGACCACTGCAAAATGTTAATGATTTAGAAAGTTAAGAGAAAGTGAAAAACACATTAATGTAATCTAAAAAGAAAGTAATTAACTATACATTTTTAGTAATGTTGTGTACTCAATCTTACTTATGCAGCATAAAATCCTTCATGAGGAGAACATCCATCTTCAAAAGCAAGTGAGTCTGCTTATATGTATTCCCATATTTTTCTTATTATTTTTTAGTCTCGAGCTATATGTTAATCATTTGACCACAGAGCATCACGTTAATTTTAAAGCAAATGTATAATACTAACATTTTATAAACTTGAAGGGGAAGAGATGTGAATATGCCTCACTTATTTCATTACGGCATTTTCTATATTTTTAAATTTTGTTTAAATTTAAAATATCTAATACTCTCAAATTTTAAAAAGAAACTAACTCTTATTATCCCAATAATATTTATCTAATGTACTATAGAAAAGTTGGAAAAAACAAAGTCACATCAAGTGCGAAGCTACATTTGTTGAATATTACTGTGATTAGTTAAACACCTATACTAAACTTAACCGTTTGATACCTTTATAGTTGATTTTACACAATTTGTGTATATATGTGTCTCCACTTATTTATTCCACAATGTAGATAAGGTTGTCTGAAATAGAAGGAAGCTCAAGGATTCTTGATTCAGATGCAAGTGAGTTACTTTCTAAGGTAAATTAATTTAATAAGTTTATGAATGTCTTTTATTAATTATATGTATTATTCATGTTATATCAATTTGATTATTCTAATACTTCCCTTTTTTATTTTGTCTCTTTTTTGCTTTTTCTGGTTGTGTAGGGATGAGGAATAATATATGATTTATAGATCTTCAATTATATGGTCGTGTAAAGAGCCTACCTTAAGTGAACGTATACTTAGTATATATTATAAAATAGTGTGTACGGTATATTTAAAGATGATACTCTTTTTCGTATTGTTTGAATGTACTTATTTATTGTCTAGAATTTTTATTCCAAGTCAATGTTGGATTAAAAAAAGGAAAAAAAAATGTACTATGTTTATAGTATAATTTGAATTAGAATTTTTTTGTCCAACTCGAAGCATCTATTAATTACATGATATGCATATGATTAAATATATTTATTATCTATATATGAAATATTGTATAATTTGGTTTTGTGGTATATTGCAAAAAGGTTGATAGTATTATTTTCCATTTTCTTTTAATCTTTTACCATTATATTGAAGAATTGAAAAGGGAAATTGAGGAAAGCGTGTAATAGACATTGAACTCACGCTTCTTATCATGTAGGGGATTTTCACTAATATCACTAAATTAAAAAATAATAAATTGTAGATGAAAAAGTAAGTTATAAATAGGCAATGGACTGAATCAATAAATAAATAATTTTTCAATTTTTTCAGAAGTTTGCATGGGCTAAGATATATAATGTCAAGATAATAAATAATGAGTTATAATTCAATTTGTCAAACTTAAGCACTTTTTTCTTCTTTCTATTTGAAGATGTGTATTTGCAAGAACGCAACAAATTAAATCTCAAATACTCATTAAAAGGACTACTTTGGCTCTGGTACTTTAGTGTTCTTTCCTTTTTTTTTTGATATTTGTGTGAAATCGAGTGTTTTTAATTATTTTTTTTTAAAAAAATGGACTAACATATCCTTCATAAGTTGAGTGGTGTATAGATGGTAAAGAGATGTTGATAAGTGAGAAATTTAAATCAGTGTTAAGTGAGTATGACGTTATATGCAATCTAGTTATTATATTGAATTATTCATATCAGATTATCATGATTTTATATACTTTTAAAGCTACAAAGAGGGGAAACTACATTTTAGATCTATAACATACAAACCATATCAAAACAATATGACTTCAAACTATATTCGATTAGGCTATTTTGTTGGACAAATTATCACAAATCATACTAGATCTTTATGATTTCAACCTTTCAATTATATTAGGTACCTCGTCTAAATTTATTTTACTTGTTTATTACTTTTTTGCACCTCTCTTTTATTTATTTCGTTTACTATTTATATCTTTCTCCTTTGTCTAATTCTATGAGTTATACCCTATCTTTTGGACAATGGTATATAAGCCATGATAAACTGATATGACTTTATGTTATATTCAATCTTACTGTTTGATAAGATAATTATAAAATCATAATAACTAAATCTTCGTGATTTCTAAACTACAAATAAAAAAGTACTGTACATGGTATGAAAGTTTAGCTAAACAAGTATGACTTCAAGCTATATTTAACTTTGTTGCATTGCCAAAGTTCAAAGTAATTTTGTATAGAATATATCAATAATTAAGGGTCAAAAGTGCTATTATCCCTAAAATAAAGGCGCATAGACTATAATTATGAAATGTTTTAGGGGCTCATACAACTATCAGAAACGTATTAGCGCCAAAATGTAATTATTTCTTCTTTTTGGACTAATAATTATATTTCATGCTTTTCCTCAAGCACCCCTAGAAGAAATCGAAAAATACGTTCAAGTCCACGATCCTATTGAATCATTTCATTTCACCTCCATTTGTGAGCTCGCAAAAATCCCTTTCTCTATCTCACACGCACAGAAGCCGCTTCAAAATCTGCAATGGCGACACTAGGTAGATTATCGAGAAGAGTAATAGCAACAACTCTCTCCGGTCACCTCCGCCACCACCAGAGTCACAATCTCATCCGCCGCACGCTGGCGACGGAAGCTCAGGCGGCAATAAATGAATCGCCGGATCGAGTGAAGTGGGACTATAGAGGACAGAGGAGGATCATTCCACTAGGTCAGTGGGCACCGAAAGTAGCCGTCGATGCCTACGTGGCACCAAATGTTGTCCTTGCTGGTCAGGTGACTGTCTGTGACGGCGCTTCTGTATGGAACGGAGCCGTCTTAAGAGGAGATCTAAATAAGATTACAGTAGGGTTCTGCTCTAGCATTCAGGAAAAATGTGTGGTTCACGCTGCTTGGTCTTCTCCTACAGGTGATTAGTTCTTTTTCCTCGCTTGACTTAAGTACATTTATGCTGTTTGTTGATATGATTTGACTATATTTCATCACAATGAGCTTATTGTACACTATTAGTTTAGCTGATTTAAATGATGTTTTGATTCCAATTTATTTAAAATTTTGTTTGTCAAGGGAATTTCAGTAATTCATTGCTTAGGTGAATCAGTTGGATATTGATAGGGATAACATGATTTGTGAATGAAACGGGTATTATGTTAAGGTACTATGACTATGTTGCTGAGAACAAAATTGTATTTAGAAGGATTATGGAACTTAGTGAAGATTGTAGCCTTTGAGTCTAAATGATGTTTCGTGTTCCAAAGTCAAATGACTACATCAACTCAAGAAATCTGGAAATCTTGTTGCATGTTCACTGATTAGAACCTTACATTTAACATGATATATATTTCTGTCGGAAGCTTTTAAACACGTAGAAAGCTTGTAAGTCAAGTGACCATTGAATCATGATTTAGGTAATTGGTTCAATTAAGGATAGTCCCTTTTGGGACATCTGATAAAATTGGAACAAATTGGTTCTGTTAGGAATAAGTGTTGAATTTTTATTATCTATCTCGTCTTTACCATAAAAGAGGGGCACTTACGTTGTCTAGACAACACAACTGAAATTTTTTAATGCATAAAAAACATAGTGTAGATCTCCAAGGTATGCTAACTGCAGCAAGACAACATAAGCCTTAATACCCAATGTTTTAAAGAGGAACTGAAACTTTTCAAGGTTTGGGGCTTTAAGCAAGAAGCAAAATGACAGGCTATTGAAGTGATGTAGTTTCCAAAAGGTAGGATGAAGGGAAGAAGGTTATTGCAGCAAAGCTCTACAGGAAATGGAATTTCAAAGCTCTAGAAAATGGAAACGGGCTCTAGTGCAATGCTACTTATACGCCGTAGCATAGAAGTAGGAGTGAAGGATAATGTCATTGCAGTAGAGCTGTAGAGGAATTGCAACTTCAAATCACTAAGAAGAGGATGGGGAGAGTGGTAAAATTCAGTCAGTTTTTTTCTTTCCTTGTGTTTCTTTCACAAATGCAAGACAACAAAGAAGTACACATCTCTTGCTCCGACGTTTTATTGCTTCAGCGTAAAAGCAATTCAATTCTCACTTACACTCAGAATCAAGGGGGTCTTGACTTGAATATAAGCTCAATTTTCTTAGGGATTTACAGTGTTCAGCAGAAAAATCTTCAGGAAAATAAGGAAAGCTATTAATAAGAATTATTAATTGCTTGTTACTTTTCACCAGATTGTCACACTGAATAGATATATGGAAGTACAGGAAGTGAGTAAATAAGTAAGTGAAGTGTTTAAGCAAGAATGCAATCTTAATTGTGGAACTAATATGCTCTTGAAAGATTGTTGTCAAATATATTCTACAATGTTAGGTTATTTTGACAAAAAGTATGGTTGGTAATTAGGATCTTTTAGTCTACAACTATACGCATGTTTGTATTGATGATAACAGTAAGCATCGTTAACATATTTTTACCTTGGAAGAATTGGTTTAATTAGCTTGTCAAATCCCAGTTGCCTGCCCAAGAGCTTCAATATAAGGAACTTGTAAAATTTGTGAAGCTCAGATGGAAACTTTAGAAAGAACTCTGCATAGTGTCCTAAGAGTTCCGGAAGTCAATGGTTAATTACACAAATTTCCACTCAGGTTTTATCCTGGTACCTATAGTCACATGCGAGTTGCGACCTTAAACATTGGACAGACCTCTCTCTTTTTGGGGTTCTGTCTATCAACAATGTTTCAATCCTCAAGCATACATATTTTCCCATTGAAGTACTTTTATTTTGTGAAACAAAAACACATCTTCATATTTGCTTTGCTTATGAATTTGATCCTTCCATGACATTTATCTCTTCAAAATGAATCCATTACTCTCTAAAAAGAAAAGAAAATTAATCAATCAATTGTGATCTCAAGTGCAAATCACAGTGGACACAAAAAACACATCGTGATTTCTTCCATCTACCTAAGTCTCAGTGAATACTGAATATAGTTACCCGATGCATGTGCTGGTGGAAGGTAGTAGGTATCAAGTGGAATAATTAAGATTGGCGCAGGCTGTCCTGGACACCTATGGTCATAAAAAAGATTTAAAAAATTAATCAATCAATTGCTTCTCAAGTCCAAACCTTTGGGGTTAGCTGTAGCCTGTATGAATCTTCTACCTCCATTCTGTTCTAATAGGGCTCGTTTCATCCCTTTGTTTCATTACTATGCTAGTAATCATTTTATCCTTCGACGTGATTTAGAGTTCTCCAGAAGTAGGGGTTATGTAAATCTCACACTTGTCTTGATGTTGACATAACAGTAACCAGACTGAAAAGACTAATGACAAACACTGAACCTAATGTGATGTGATAACAATAACTAATCTTCAATCTTATCTCCTTTTGGCTAAGATCAAGTGTAATCTTGTCTAGTCAGTCAAAAATATAAGTAGGCGTTTGGCCATGTTTCATTGTGAAAATAGAAAAAAATAGTTTTTGTTTTCAAAGTGAAAATGATATTTGGAAATTGCAAGTGTTTACCATGAAATTAACTGGAGTAGTTTTAAAATTTTTGTGAGTAACTCAGAGTGAAAAAAAAGCAGTTTTTTGTTGTTTTTGGAATTTCTTGAAAAAAGAGAAAACAAAATGTTCCAGAATTTTATGGCCAAACATGTTTAAGTGAAAAAATTTCATGGATAAAGGCCCCCTAAAGAGGAGTAAATCTCAAAAGCATATAATTCTGAAGAAAACAAGTAATAGGTATGCTGAGAAGGAGGAATAAAGACTTTGAGCAATTCCTTGGTGAAGGAAATGGGAATATGGTGAGTTGCAGAGGGAAGAAAGAGGGTTCAAGGCTCTTTGGTTGAAGGAAAACGTATGAGGTAAAGAGGGTCTAAGGCTCTTTGTTAAAAGGAGAAGTATGCGGCAGCCACGAAGGAGATTGTAGTGACGTGGACGAAGGAGAATGTGAATAACAAATTATTACATCTAGGAGTGCCTGTGACTCATTACATGGGTAAAGATTATTGTTCTCCTAGTTTTTAGTACTCCCTCTAGTGCATATTTAGTGAATTGTTGAGGTAGGACTCACCCCTTAAGAAAAATGTTTAAGGACACGAATCAAAGGCTACTTTCTACTATAACCCTTCTGATCATTCCCAAACTATTCTCCTAGAAAATGTAAAGTAGTTAAGAACCTCATTAAATGAAGGGTAAATATGAAAAGAAGTCCCAACAATTTCTCTTGAACTTTGAATAATTGACTTATTTTGAACTATGAAAAAAGTCCCAACTATAGACTTAATATGGACTAGAGAGAGTAGTGATTATTGTTTTTCTAATTAAAAAACATAACAGAAGGGGAATATGATTTTTAGCAAAAGCATTCATTTTATTGTGTTGTGGGTGGGGAGCTGTGGGATGCTTTGTCCTCTCACAAGGGATAACATAAATTTTTGAGGAAGTTTTTTTTAATCTTTTTGAGAAAGACAAGGGGTAACATAACTTACACAGATATACCTCTCATATTCATGTTTTATGCTGCTGGTTTAGATGTCTAGGAATGAGTAACCACAAAAATCTTGAGATTGAAGAAAATGAGTGCCGCCTCTCACCATAACTTTGTAATGACAAAACTACCCTACAAAATCATATTTTCTGTTAGCAACCTAAATAACTCAATCTGAAATGACGTAATATTGAAGTTCGGACTGTGGTCCTATGTTAGGACTCTTCAGAAAATGTCAATAGGTGCGTGCTGGATTCTCCAAAAGTAGTTTATTTTTGGATAATCCGACATGGGTGCGGCATCAAAAGTGAAGAGTCCACACAATTTCCTATGATTTTGCTGATTTCATTCTTAAACGACTGCTCTGTTGCTTAAAACTTGAAACCATTCCAGTGGTCATGTTCTTAATATTTTCTGGTTTAGAATTAATTTAACGCTATAAAGTATTAATTTTTCTGCGTGGTTAATATACAAAAGAGGTTTTAGATTTCTTTCTCAAAAAAAAAAAGAAGAGGTTACAGATTTTCTGCAAAGATTGATAAATATACAGGGTGAGGAGAATGATCTTCAAATGATTTTTAATTACCTAGAGAATCCATTTGATTAAGTGTCAAGACAAGCCTTTTACTAGGTATTGGAGAAGAAATGATTGATTTTTAAATGTAAATGCTTTAAGTGATATATGAAGGAGTTGTCACAAGTGTGAGATCAGCGGGAGGAGTCGTAGAGGAGTTTTTCATGGTAGTTGGTTAGCGTGTTTTATATTATAAATCTGTCTTGAACGGTTTAACTTATACTTAAGATCATTATGGATGTACTAGCCAATAGTACACGCTATACAGGAGATTCTATGGTGCATACTATTTTGCAGATGATACTATTTTAATGGAAGAAAGTAGTAGGAGAATCTATCAAAAGCTTGAACTATGGTTGCAGCACTCTTAAAATTAAAAGTTTTAGTATAAGCAAAACTAAGACATAATGGATATACTAAAAGTTTAGCCCACAAAAACAGATTTTTATTTTCACACCTTTTGCTGCAGTTCATCTTGTCTTTGCCTCCTTCCAAGCCTTTTTGTTAGTGTGGCTCATCTATGGGCTGTCTATAGTAATTCCCCAGGTGACCCAGCTAAGGCTTTTGGAGAATTAAGTCATCCAATGCTAAATGAGGGTTTTTAAGAGTGCTATAATACATGAATGTTAAAGAAAGTAATTACAATCCTGCAGCTGCCTGTTCCTGCAACAACTTTTACTTTTTTTTTCTTCCTAAATGTCATAAAGATCTGTCTTTTCATTCTTTCCCAACACATATCTTCATAGTAAAGAGCAAACATGTTTCAACGTTGATGAATCTTTTACCAACTCCATCTCAGAAGTCAGATCTTTTAAGAGTTTATATTCATGATTGTCTGTAGTTGCTGCATATTATTAATTTTACTTAGAAGCTGCATTTTCTTGGAGCATTTTAAGGTGACCTTAAAGCTGATTTCCTTCCTAGTCCAACTAAGATTTCCGGCTATGCAGAATGTTATATTGTCTATCTTTATCTGTTCCTAATCGGATCAAGCTGCAGTTTCTTTGGATTATGTGACGCTTTAATTTTTGCTTTTCATTTAACAGGGCTGCCAGCAGAAACAGTAGTAGACAGGTACGTTACAGTTGGTGCATACTGTCTGTTGCGATCCTGCACAATTGAGCCAGAATGCATTATTGGCCAGCACTCTATCCTTATGGAAGGTTCATTGGTGGAGACTAACTCTATCCTTGAGGCTGGGTCGGTGCTCCCACCTGGGAGGAGGATTCCAACTGGTGAACTCTGGGCTGGGAATCCCGCAAGATTTGTCAGGACCTTGACCCATGAAGAGATAAAAGAGATACCTAAGCTTTCTACTGCGATAAATGATTTGGCCAATGCTCACCACTCAGAATTTCTGCCTTACTCCACCGTATATTTGGAAGTTGAGAAGCTTAAGAAGTCATTTGGAATTTCGATTTAGAATTTTTGCTTTTCGATTGTACTTGTTGGGAGGAAATAAGAAAACTGTTAAGACTCATAAGTGAAACTTAGGGTCTGTTGTTTTTTAAATGTGATTCTACAATCTGGCGGAGCAAATGTTTGTTCTCTGTTCAAGGATTTTCTTCTAACACTCCGATTTGGACATCAATACATGTTGTGCTTTTCAAAATCTCAAATATGCTTCGAGATGTCTTGTATTAAATTAGATGAAGAGCTATAGGTAAATGCACTCTGTTAAAGCAGCATCTGAACTTGAATGGCAGCATGAGCTAGTCGTAAGCATTGTGGACAGGAATTTGAAATCTAGTATCATACACAAGTCAAAAACACACCTTTTCTTTGTGAGTTTCATATCTCAGTTGTTACTCTTTTGCATTAAAACACTTTGATGCTGAGTTGGCTAAATATTGTTTTCACTCGACAACATGTGCATGTAGACCAAATACCAATTCAGCATTGAGTTGTGTTTCAATACAAGAAGGGAGTGATTGTTTAGGTAGGTGTTTGAGATATCCTTTTGTATCAAAACACACTTCAATGTTGCTGAGTTGGTCAAATAATGTTCTCAAGTGACAACAAGTGCATGTAGGCCAACTCATCATTGAGGTGTGTATTTCAATACAAAGAGAGTGATTATTTAGGCAGGTGTTTGAGGTATAAAATAATTTAGATATATTTTTGACCGTTAGTTTTCGAATAATTAAGTGACCATCAGGTGGGAGCCGTCAGAGGCAATGTTCCTTATTTTCCAATATGAAGACCATGGAAAAAACTTTTGTGAATGTAGAGGGGTCAAATACCATCTTTTCCAAGTAACTTCTTTGGGCCACATTATGTGAGTGCTTCACAGAAAGTGACAAAAAAATTGGTTGAACATATTTATTCCTTCTATTTTTTGTTTAATAGGTTAGGGAATCTTTTAGTTTGTGTATGTCTTTATAGCCCATATAATCAACCACTCAGAAAAAGAAAAGCTTCCAATAATTGTATATAGAACAGGCAGGCTATCCACTAGATATTCTGGCAAGGCAGTACAAACTAATAATTGTGAAACTATTTAACAATTTGATTCCACATTTCTTCTTCATTTGTTTATGTCGAATATAAATTATTCATACTTTAATATTCCTACGATCAATAGTTCAAAAGTTAATGGTGAATAGCATATTTAATTAATTATTTTTGACGTATTTCATATTTCAACTATCCATTCTTCTTCAAACCTTCCTAGACAAGTTCATAGTCCGCGTCGAGATGTGTTTTAATATAAAGAGAGTGATAAGGTATGAAATTTATGAAAAGATGATAGTTCAGGTAGATAAATAAACTAATGAAATAGTTGAGAAATGAAACTCACAAAAAAATAAAATTATTTATATATTTTTTTAATCATTAAGTACTTTAAAAAGTAGAACCATTAAACCAATGAAGACTACAATATTCTATGTGATCTTTGTTTGATTTTCTTAAAGTCTACATTTTCAACAGCATGCCACAAACGATAAATATTTTACTCTTCAAAGTTGGTGACTAATTAAGTTCAATTTTATACAACAATAAGGCTTGAACAAGTCCATTAGATAGATAAGCCTAAAGTAGAGAGAATATGCAATAGACTATTTGATAACTTTAAAAAAAATATTACGTTGGATCATATAATTAATGTCATAAAATAAGCACAGCGTGTGAGTTTAAATAAAAATGTCAAAAGAGATTTGTAAGCTAATTATTCTTCTACCTGGATGGATCCACAAAGTTTATTTGGATAAAATTTAATCTAATTTTTTTAATGATATTTAGGAGCATGACAATGCTCCCTCCGATACATTTTACTTATCATGTCTTCCTTTTTACACCTATTAAGAAAACATTAACTAAAATTTTGTGATCTCAATTTAGTCATACCCTCGTATTCACAACTCTTAAAAAAAAAATTATTAGATGAATATTTTACATTTTTACTAAATAAAGTATTTTAATGGGTGTATCAAGTCGTAAAATAAAACGGAGGGAGCAATTAAGCAAAATATAGAATCAATTGTAATGACAAATTGATGACGGAGTATTGACAACTAGGAAAAAGTACATTAATATTTAAAAAATGAGTAATTAGGTTAGGTTAACAATAAGTTGACAAATAATTAAAAAGCCATCTTTGTAAATACAAAGAAAAATATAATTGAAGGGGACCTGGTTTTGTGACATATTAGGTGTTTTTCATCAACCACCACTACGTATATTGTGAAAATGCCCATTTGACTTTATATATATTTTTCTATCTATATAAACTCCAATACTACTAATTTTCTTTTCTTATCTTATTTATAGTTTATTCTTCCTTTTTCTCCTCTCTAAATCAGGGTTAGGGTTCCATCATTATCATGCCCGCAATTATAATTAGGAATATTGCAAAAACACGAGTTCTTAGTTGTTGATGATCTACAAATATTGAAGTGGAAAGGTAAATTAAAATTTTCTTTTTTTCACTTTGTAGTTATAGTATATATAAAGTAATGATGTTGGAATGGCTCAATCAAATCAAATTCCCCAAATTATTGGGTCATTTAATTTGATTGAGCCGTGCCAATATCATCTTACTTATGTTCATCCATTCTTTTTTGGAGTTAATTTCTCGTATGGTCATTCAACTGATAGTTTTAGAATCAAGAAAGAAAATTGACTTTCTGAGATAATAGTTATTAGTCGAGTAATTAATCCTCCTTTTTTGATATATTTATTTTTATATATATATATATTTATTTTCCATTTCTATTGACAAAAAAGTGGTGAAACTAGTTTATGATCCTCTTCATCAAGTAAAAAGATAATATACGTTTGTTGATATATTTTGTTTATATAAGATTTGAAAGGTGTCAATGAGTTTAATTTTCACAAGTTTAATCTATTCATCTATAGAGGAAACCTCCCAATATAGAACACGTCATCATCATTTGTATAACACTATTATTGAGATTTTATGGATTATTATAATAATAAAACATAAGAATTAAGAAGACTAGCATTGCGATATGAAATTTATAGATGAAAAGTAAAATGAAATATGAGAGAAAATTGTTCTTTGTACCATACTTATATTTTTCCTTTTTAAGAAACTACATATGATGCATGGAATAGTATTTGTAATTGGATAACTCTTTTATGTGAGCTAATTGAATCTTCATTGCTAGAAAATTGTATTGTGAGTATAGATAGAAGAATGGGTTTTTATGTATATTCTTAAAACCGCATTATACTAAAAAAAACAAAAAAACTTGTTAAAATTCCTGATTCCGCTATTATAATTGTAGTGTTCGGAAGCTTTCTATATTGGGGCACACAAATTGTTTATGATAGCATAGAACTATTGTACATCATTCATATGTAAAAATAAAATCTTTTTAAGCATAAAGTATGAACACAAACTAACAGTTGAAATGTTGTAGACATTTGAATTTTAATTAAGGCACTCTTAAAAGTAAAATTATATGATTTGGCATTATTATTAATGACACATACACCACATTATCTAGATTACAAGTTATATATTTTATATAAAACATATTTAGAGATAACTTTGTCAATGCTGTTTACATCAAATATGGCTTTTGCCTTTAGTGCTCCACAATTACATTATAGTAATTATTTGAGTAAATCCCACTTTTATTCTTATTCTTTTTCTTTTGAGAATGTAATAGCTACTTGAAATAATTTGTTAATACATTTCAATTAGCTATTCTCCTACACCTTTTGAGGTGCAACTAAAACACTTCTAGACATTGCAACTGTTTTTAGGGATGTTTACGTCAAATCAAAGAAAAAAAAGACATTTTTGGGTTTGATTTGATTCTGATTTTTAATTTTAAAAAGGGAAAAAAGTCTGAAATATATCTGAACTTTAATCGAAATTGTTGTAACAATATCGAACTTTGGAAAGGACCTTTTACCCCTCACTATTTAATAATGTATTTTAAGGTATATATGTGCCCACGTGAACATCATAAAAATTGCATCATTATAAATAGTATTGTGTCCACGGGGGCACATATATACCTTTAAAATACACTATTAAATAGTGCAGGGGTAAAAGGTCTTCCACAAAGTTTGGTATCGTAACAAACAATTTCTGCCAAAGTTGAAGTATTTATCAGACCTTTTTCCCTTTTAAAAATGAAAAAAAAATAATTTGATTTTGATTTTAAAAAAAATGAAATTGCTGAACCAAACCAACTATATAAATATCTATGAATGGAGAAGAGAGTGATCTGCTAATTTTGCTATGAATCTGTCATATATTTCAACATGTATCTGAATTATATATGTTATGTATCTGCAAAGTATCTATCATGTATCTGCTATGTATATATTATGTATATGTGTATGTATTTCAGATTTCAGTTGTACATGGTGTCTATCTATCATGTATCTGCTATTTATATGTTATGTATCTGTGTATGTATTTCAGTTGTACATGGTGTATCTGATATACATATAGACTGGTGTATCTATTGTAATATGGGCCTCATGTATCTATTCGCAATCAGTTTTCAATAATATCGTATTATTTTTATTTTCCCACCATATGGATCTCATTGTATATCCTAGAAAAGCTTAAAATTTGAATCAACAGAAACGGTAACTGGAGAAGAAATTCAGGGGAAAAGAAGTAAAGGTTTCTGATTCTCAAAAAAAAAAAGAGGAAGAATTTTGATTTTTTTAAATTCTTTTTGAATCAGTGATACGACATATACTCTAAAGTAGTTATACACCTAATTTGCTTCCGTTACATTCCATATTTAGATATGCATAATTAGATGTATCTACGGATCATGCATTCAAAATATGACAATAATTGTAATATCAATAACTCCTGGAAAAAAAAAATTAGCCCCTAAAATAATAAATTTTTTGTTGTTTGCCATAAAATAAGCCAAAAGTAACCCTACCAACTCCCCACAATTGATTCTCTCGTATACATTTTCACTCATCGATGGGCTGAACTTTTGTTTAAAACTAGTGGTAGCATTTATTTTTTGTCAAATTTGATTAATAGAAAATTACTTTTCCAACAAAAGTTGTTAGTCAACAACTATACTCTATGGAAATTTTGAGTATGCTGAACACGTCATTTGTGAATAACATACATAATAGGTGTCATGAAATGATGCTATTATATGTCTCATTCCAAGATGCTAATATAAAATTTGAGTAAACCATTTAATTTATAAATTTTCCTTTTGGGAATCTGATTTGAGTGCAAAGAAGGATTCTGGATTTAACGACTGGAGTTCTTCAGCGACTTGAAGTTAATATATAATAATAACTAAACTTCATAATCAAATGCTCATAAATAAATAGTGAATTTCTTAATGTTAAACACAAGGTCTAGGCATATGCAAATAGATTCACGTGAACTCATAGATTACATCGTAGATCCATCTCCATTTTTATGAACATTGGTTTACAAAACATGCATTTCAGATGAGCACTTTATACCTGTTCTTTTGATTACTAGCCATGGAAGGTGGCATGGGGAGAGTAATTTAGCATTACTAGAGATCTGGAGAGAACAGAGACAATATTTGGCATGTTCCAAAATATTAGCCCAACATGAGCACTTTATACTGATGGTCCCAAATGTCACAAAAACATCATAATTTTGCTGATCAGAACACAAGTTAAAGGTATGTCAGATAATTTAGGTTGTGATTAGTCCTAATGTTTACCTAAAAAAAGATGCCCAACAAGGTCAGGTCAGCATTTCTTAAGACAGTTTTACCATACTGGTCAATCCTCAGCTGTTGACATTAGATATGTCCTCTATTATCCCTTTACCGTCCATGGCGTCAAAGAAGAAGAAGTTCTTGAGAGGATCGCCTTTGCCAGATATTGCTTTTATTACCTCCTGCAAAGTAAGAGAATTTCAACAAATGAGCAAAGAAGTCAGAAAGCTTCAGTCAACATGACAGTCGCATAATTACCTGTCCAAGAATTCCTCCTACGATAGCACAGACAGGAGGAAATTCACTTCTACTTGCTATCAATCTTCTCAAAAGAGAATCTGGGATCTGAGATTCGTTTAAGCACTACAATAAAGAGGCAAATATGTTAATAACCTAGAGGAAAAGAATGAAACTTATATAACAGGAGCATATTGCATAGCGAAATACATGTGCCTGGCAGAGTTCCTTCCTCAACTTCTGAACATTTGGAAGGTCATCAACAGAAGTTTCTCCAGGATTTCGTCCCTCAAGCTCTTCAAACCTTTCTATAACTGCAAAGAAGTTAGTGGTCAAGGAGTCAGGTGGCAAGCCACTTAAAGTAAATTATTCTTCCACTCGTGCTATATATATAAAGAACGTGTTATCACTTTTTGTCACCATTATTACTGTAAATACAGGACAATCAGATCGCCAACTGAAATATTACAGGTTCAGGGTGCCAAACTGAGGACTACAACAATTCAGCTAAAAGACATTTATTATTTCAGAAAACACAACCAGTATATGATGAGAAAGAAGCCAAAAATACAAAATATCGTGACTTCTGAGACTACTCTGTCAAGTTTCTCAAAAATATTCATGCTTGTCATCAATTATTAACTACATAGTATTTCAATGCCAAGGGCAACTCTACTTTTATCTGATAATATGATACCCTAGATAAGAATGCTTCAGCTTCGTGTCTGTGTAGGGGGGTGGGGGAAAGGGGTATCCACAACCAGACTATCATTATTGCCTACACGGCTGTCAATATTTTTATTATGACCAAAGCCTCCCATTAGTCTACTACATTCACTAAAGCTGAAAGATATACATTATTCCAGAAAAACATAAACAGTATACAATGAGAAAGAAGTGAAGAACACAAAAATCACAACTTCTGAAAGTACTCGTCAAGTTTCTCAAAAATATTCATGGTTGTCAATTACTATTGATTACATAATATTCGAAGGTTGTGTGCACCTCTATTCTTTTCTGACACCACGATAAACCTGGATGAGAGGCTTTAGTTTCTTGTCTGTGTTGGGGTGTGTTGGGGGGGTTGGGGGGGGGGGGGGGTACTCATAGGCATGTAGCTGGCTTAGTCCTTGCCTTTTGTAATTAAATTAAATATATATTTTGACTAAATTGTTGAATACCAAGTGGCATTCAACAAATCTCAGATAAGGAGTCTCTGTATTCCAACCATCATTATAACTGCATCAGAAATTACAAGAAACTGAGAAATGACAGTTACCTCTCATTGCATAATACAGCTTTGACATTTTCTTCGGTAGAGATCTCCAGGGGACAGCAATGGCTTCCTGCAAAATCTAATTTTAGGGCAACCAAATGTGGGAGCACTCTGCAACATAGGAAACCCTATGGAATGACAGAGTGAAGCTTTTATTTTTGTTGCTAACAGGGTTTGAAAGGGATTCTTTAGTTTGTATTAGTAGTTGTTTACGGGGTTTAAAAAAGATTCTGTAGTGTATACACAAATTTAGTTACTAGTCAGTATCTTTCAGCAATATTATGACTTCAAAATGGCATTTGCCGACGGTCTATCGAAAACAACCTCTCTACCTTCATAGAAATAAGGTTGCATACACACCACCCTCCCCAGACCCTACAAGTGAGGATTACACTGGGTATGGTGTTCTTGTTGAAAATAGTATGTAAATTATAGTCGAAGAGTTTCTGCATTTTTTTTTT
>JAJOOS010024747.1:0-23684 GCA_029582725.1 Solanum chiquidenum
TTTCTTGCTCCCTTAGTCCCGATTTCCCCCTTGATTATGCTTATCGCTTATGGTCATTTAATTGCTTCCGCGACCAAGGATGTGTAATGATATGCTATGAGGCTTGTTTGGGGTTCCTTCGGGTTCCCCATTCGCCGGTCACGTCTATGCCCTAGGCTTGGGTTGTGACATAAACATGAGAATAACAAAATTTCTCAAAATAATTCTTCTCGAGGTAGAGTCAATATTTGTCACCAATGTGGTATGAAAGGTCATTGGGTATATAAATGCCGTACGCCCGATAATTTTGTGAAACTTTATCAAGTCTCTCTCAAAAGAACAGATTATAATGTAGAAGTACACTTGACTTTCGAAATGATGATTATGAATCCCTCAAATAAATATGATGATATTGAGGCAAATCTTGCTTATAAAGATGATAACTTTGAAGACCTCCCAAATATTACTCATTTGAAAGCTAAAGAATTTTATGAGAATATTGATTGGTAAACTATCATCTGACTGGGGGATAAAATTATAAGAATAATTGTTATTTTTCTATTATGTTAATTTGCAACTATGTTGTTCTTCTTAAATGTTTTTCTTAAGGCATCATGTCTTACTAAGTTTTACATTTTTAGTACGATTTCATAAAGTTTCTTATGGTTGTTAGTTTTTCACGTTCTTATAATGAGTCTTTCATTTTTATGAAGAATATGGAAATTTCTCAGTCATCAATTTGATCCAAAATCAATTATGATGATATATGTCTTATAGATAGTGCCACAACACACACTATTTTAAGAGATAGGAATTATTATTTTTATTTGGTAATGAAAGAAACTAATGTTAATACAATATCTAGTAGTACAAAATTAATTGAAGGCTCTCGAAAAACCAACTTAGTACTTATCGGAGGAACAAATTTGACAATCAATGAAGCATTATATTGTAGTAAGTCTCAAAAAACTTATTAAGTTTCAAAGACATTCGTCAAAATGACTATCATATTGAGACTAAAAATGATGAAAATAATGAATATGTTTATAGTACTACAATGATGTCTAGTAAGAAGTTTATACTTGAAAAGTTATTCGCTCTTTCATTTTGCTTATACTACACAAGTATTAGCATTATTGAAACACATGAGATAGTAACCCAAATGGTTACTAACTCAATTATTTTATTTTTTGGCATGACCGGTTGGACCATCCATATTCTAATATGATGCGCAAAATAATTGAGAGTCCACATGGATACTCTTTTAAGAACCAAAATATTCTTCAATTTAAAGAATTATTTTGTGTTGCATATTCTCAAGATAAATTGATTACTAGATCATCAGTAATCAAAGTGGGAATTGAATCTCCAGCATTTCTGAAACGCATATAGGGTGATATATGTGGCTTATTCACCATCATGTGGACCATTTAAATATTATATAGTTTTAATAGATGCATCTACAATATGGTCACATGTGTGTTTATTATCAACTTGTAGTATAGAATTTGTGAGATTACTTGCTTAAATAATAAAGTTAAGAGCACAATTTCCAGATTATGCAATTAAGTCAATTTGTCTCGATAATCTGTTGAATTTACTTCCCAAGATTTTATGATTATTGTATATCAACTGGGATAACAATTGAACATTCGGTTGCTCATGTTCATACTCAAAATGGTCTAGTAGAATCATTGATTAAACGTCTCCAATTAATTACTAGACCAATGCTTATGAAAATAAACCTTCTCATTTCATTATGGGGTCATGCTATTTTGCATGCAGCAAGTCTTGTGTGGATCAGATCCACAATCTATCATAAAGTTTCCCCATTACAATTGGCTCTTGGTCAGGAGTTGAACATTTCCTATCTTAGAATATTTAGATGTGCGGTATATGTTCCAATTTCTCCACCATAACGTAGAAGATTGGGCATATATATAGGTTATGAATCTCCTTCTATTATGAAATATCTAGAACCTATGACTAGAGATTTATTTACGACAAGATTTTTTTATTATCATTTTGATGATCGATATACCTAGCATTAGGGGGAGAAAATAAGCAGCTGAAAAATGAGATAGATTGAAATGCATTATCACTATTTCATTTAGATCCTCATACAAATAAATGTGAACTAGAAGTTCAAAAGATAATCCATTTCCAAAATATTGCAAATCAACTGCCAGATGCATTCACTGACCTATCAAGAGGTACTAAATCTCATATTCCAACTGCTAATGCTACAGTTCGAGTTGACGTCCCTATAGGACAATTAATTAATACAAATTAGTCTAAACCACACTTAAAACATGATAGAACAATCGGTTCCAAAGATAAAAGTCTCTGGAAAAAAAAGGAGCTAACGATCAAGATGGTCATAATATGAAAGAACCAGCTCACGAAGAGCAAAGAGACATAATAATTGATGAATCCTTGGAAGAGGTTCAGGCGCCTGAAAATAATGAAGAGATCTCAATAAACTATGTCTCATCAGAAAAAAATATGGAACCAGAATGATATAATTTTCGATAATATATTTGCTTATAATGTGCCTTAGAAATAATGCAACAAAATGAGGATTTGAACCAAAATTTGTTGAAGAATGTAAACATAGAAATGATTGGCCAAAATGAAAAGATGCAATTCAAGTTGAATTAGCTTCACTTGAAAAATGTGAAGTTTTTTAATCGATAGTCCGAACACCTGAAGATATAAATCCAGTGGGGTACAAATAGATTTCTGTGTGATAAAAGAAATGAGAAAAATAAAGTCGTAAGATATAAAGCACGACTTGTGGCACAAGAATTTTTGTAAAGATCTGACATTGATTATATGGAGACATATTCTCATGTGGTGGATGCAATCACTTTTAGATATCTTATAAATATGGCAGTTCATGAAAAACTTGACATGCATATAATGAATGTTGTTACGGCCTATTTATATGGTTCACTAGAAAATGACATTTTCATGAAATTTTTTGAAGGATTAGAAATGCCTCAAATGAATAAAGATTTTCAAGAGACTTGTTCAATAAAATTTCAAAAATCTTTATAAGGATCGAAACAATCAGGACGCATGTGGTATAATCACCTTAGAAAATATCTATTAAAAGAAGGGTATAAGAATGACCCAAAGTTGTATATGTTGATGACTTGATTATCATTAGAACTCGTGAAGATCTTTCAAAGGCAATATAATATTTGAAAAATGAATTTGAAATGAAAGACCTTGGAAAAATAAAATTTTGTCTTGGTCTACAAATTGAGCATTTTACAAATGGAGTATTTATCCATCAATCAACATATACTAAAAATATTACGTGGATAAAGTACATCCATTAAATACCCCAATGATTCTGAGATCACTGAATATTAATAAAGATCCATATGAGAATGACGAAGAATTTGTTGGTGCTGAAATATCATATCTTAGTGCAATTGGTGCATTGATGTATCTTGCTGGTAATTCTCAACCAGATATATTTTTTTTGTAAATTTATTAGCAATATTTAGTTCATCTCCAACACGAAGACACTTGAATAGTATTAAACATATAGCTAGATACCTTTAAGGGACCATTGCTATGTGATTATTCTATTCAAAAGAGTCCAATTCACGATTAATAGGATATGCAGATGCATGATATTTGTTTGACCCACATAAAGGTCGATCTCAGATAGGTTATTTATTTACATTTGAAGGTACAACTATATCATGGAGTTCAATAAAACAAACTATCGTTGCTACTTCTTCAAATCATGTAAAATTAATAGTTATCCATGAAGCAAGTTCAGAATGTGTATGGTTAAGATCAATAACCCAACACAACCAGGAAATATGTGGCCTTCCTTAAAATGAGATATCCCAACAACATTATATGAAGACAATGTTGCGTGTATATCTCAACTAAGAGAAGGCTACATCAAAGGAGATAGGACAAAACATATTTCACCAAAATTCATTTTTACTCATGATATTCAAAAGAAGGGTGAAATATATAACACCCCAAAAACTTTTGAGCTAAGACTCAAGCTATTCTTTGTTGTGAGTAGAATTAATTATTTCTTAAGTATCAAGGTCACTAGATGTAGCACCTTGAGTTCCAAAAAGCACTAAAGAAAATCCATTCAAGTCATTCGTAAGTTCTTTTAAGTTTTGGGTCAACTTCAAACGACCATAACTTTCAGTACAGGATGAGTTATGTAACACCCCGTATTACACATAAGTTAGTTCTATTCATATGATACTTGGCATAGACTTATCGTATAGGTGAGGAACCATGTTTCTTATATGATTTGTGTTGGTTTAAACTAACTTGGAAGGTGATGTGATGCCTTGCACATGTCATCATGTGTTCTACAAGTTAACTCCGACGGAAGTATTTAAACTCGAGATAGTAAGGTGGTAATTGAGTTTAAAGTTAAAATTTAAGTGCTAAGTTAAGGAAAAAGGAATCAATATTTAGAGAATAGAATAAAATGGTGAGATGCTTGTTTGGCTTAATTAAGCTACTAGATGTATCACCTATATGAGCTATATGGATATATTTAAAGGGCTCAAGGTTAATGAATCAGATTTAGGCTTATATTAATGGGCTCACTTGAGGCCCAACTAAGTAAAATAAAATAAAAGTGAAAGGAAACCAGCAGCCAAATTTGACAAGGCCCAATGTAGTTAAGCCCAAGTAAAGGCAAGTAGGTACATCACCTAGTTTGACCTTTTGCGCTGCTTAATGTACATAAGCAGGTGCATCATCCACTTTACCAACTAGTGGCTGAAAATGCACCAAAAATAGGAGGTTCTAGAGGATTTTTTTAAATGGTCAAGAAGGTTTTATATAAATCCAATATAAGCTGATCTTTTCACTCATTTGACACACAAAATTAAGAATTAACTTCAGATATCTCTCTCTTTTCACTCAAGAGCAGCCTAAAATTCCTTCTAGGGTTCTTGAACAAACCCTCATATCTGCAAACCAAGGTAAGAGAAACACTTATGGATTTAGCTTAATTCTCCCATGGAAGACTAGCAAAATATGTTATTCATACTTAATTATAAGTACAAGGCAGAAGTTTCCACAAGCTACTGCTTATTTGTTTTTGGTTATTAAGAAACTTTACTCTTCTTCTTTGGTTTAAGTGTAAAGGGAAGTTGAAGTTCTAGAAGAGTTTAAGTGATAAGGAAAAATTTCAGAAATTGAGGTAAGGTGACTGCTCCATTTTGTTGTCCTCCTTATGTATGAGTTTGAGTGAGGAATTATGGGTGTGATGTCATGAAGAACTCAAGGGGGTGGTGATTTCAATATTTGGTTATATGATAAAGTATATTTGAGGCTGTTTTCTATGTATTATTGTTGGTAAAGCTTGGGTATTCTTGGGAAAGGGTATAAAAGGTATGTATTGGACAGAAAAGAAGGATGTGGTGATACACATTATTTTAAGGGTTGTATGGGCTCATTATCCATCAAAGTTAGCTACTATTTGATGAGGCTCGTGGTGTGATAGCTGCTAATTTTAGTGTATCATGACTTATATTGTAGATTAACACCTAAAAGGGGAGGCTAAATCGTGATAGTTGTATTGGTCAGAGAATAAGGTATGTAAGGCTATTCGATTCCATATTCCTTGGCATGAAATTTATACCTGCGATTAATATCAATGAAGTGAATTTCCTAAGTTCTATTCCTAATAAAAGAAACATAGTGGCAACGTATGATCTACAATGTGGATAACAATATTTCCTACTCTCCTCAGCGTGTCAAATTACCTCATTATATGCTCATTTCTTTACATTTGTGTAATTACCCTCCTCATATATGCTATAGTATAGATATGGTATTTTCAAAATCAATATTGGTGAATACTTCACTTAGTTGATTGAAGTAAATTATGTCATTTAAGCTCACAAGTAATGCATTGATGTTACATAGCTCCTTATGACATTGTTACTGCCTTGAAGTTATTATTTTCATGTCTTCTACTACTGGTTCGTAGTTCCAATTATAAAAAATGATTATGACCACCAAAACAACAATCTCAATGATTAAAGAACCTAAGTGAAGCAATCTGTATAATTATGGGTGGCAGCTCAGGGGCGAAAGCCTAGCATGGGCCTAACCTAATTGGTATAGAAGGGTGGCAGCTCAGGGGCGAAAGCTTAGCATGGGTTGATCCCAATTTATGTAATTATGAGGACAGCATCCCAGGGGTTAAAATGCTTAGCATGGGTCATCCTCTTCTACCACTAATCAGCTGGTCATTTGTATCACATGCCCTACAAAGACTATAAAGTACAGAAAAGTAAAGAAAAGAATGTAACATACATGATCCTACAAGAGTAAACAAAGGTGGTCTTCTGTTTTGATCTATGCACTCGTATATTGATACTTGATTTCATTCGAGCCCTTGTTTTATATATGTTATTGTCTTACATATTCAGTACATATTTTTGTACTGCCGTCCCTTGCGGTAGACACTGCATTTCATGTTGCAGTCACAGGTACTCCAGCTAGTAGAACTCCTCAATAAGAGCACGCACCACTCAGCTACTTTTGGTGAGCTCCAGGTTGATTTGGAGCTTTACTGAGTCCTTGGTAGATTCATTTTGATATTGTATCGTAGTTAAGGGTAAGGTAGGGTATGTCCCGACCTACTCTAAGTTTGTCTATCTTATAGAGGCTTTGTAGACTAATGCATAGCATGTAGTTATGGTTGGTTCCTTAATAGTTATGGCTTCAACGGACGAGTCATGTGTATATATTTTGGCCCTACCTATGTTTTTCTTTTATCATTGCAGCTTAAATGTATACTTGTTAGAGTTTCATGATTATCTTAGCTGAACACATGGTAGGTATAGGTTATACGTGGGTTCTCTCAGGCCTTTATGGCATCGGGTGCCTGTCCGTGTTAATGGGATTTGAGGCGTGAAAAAAGTGGTAACAGAGGAGGTCATCCTAGGGAGTCTACAAAGCCGTGTTTATGTAGAGTCTTGCTTATGGATATGTTCTGCACCACATCTATAGGCAGGAAGTTACGGGATATTTAGGAGTTGTCTCTTTCTTTCATTTCTTAGATCGTGCAATAAAACCAATGTTGTAGGTGAATCATATCTAACTTTTGAATTGCTTTATTATAATAAAGATGCCGGTAACAAAAAGGAGTAAAAGTACATATAAGCAAATAGATGTGGCTGTTGGATAAGGGGCCAGCCAATCACCCTCTTGGCGTGCTGAACAAAGCGAGGCTCGCGATGAGTCTCTATCACAGACTTCCCCGATGCCTCCATCTCCAGAAGAACTAAGGAGGGAAGCAACACCTCAAAAAACCCCTATTAATGCTACAGAGAAAGATTTAAAGAATGTGGTCCAATTATTGACTCATATAGTTGCGGACCAAGGGCAAGAGGGTCCAATTGCAGGTACTAGAGGTGCAGACATGGCTGCTAGTGTGCGGATACGTGGTTTTCTTAATTTGGACCCTCCATCATTCACCGGGTTAGATCCTAATGAAGACCCGCAAGACTTTATCGACCAGATCTAGCGGACTTTGGATGTTATGCATGTATCAGATAAACAAGCATTTGAGCTAGCAGTATACAGATTAAAGGGCGTGGCCATTTTGTGGTACGAGGCTTCGAAACAATCTAGGGGTACAGGTGCACCTTCAATTATTTGGAAAGATTTTAAAAAGGCGTTCCTTGACCATTATCTACCATTAGAGATTTGGGAGGCCCATGCAGATCAGTTCTTAAATCTCTACCAAGGGAATATGAGCGTGAAGAAGTACAGTCTCCAGTTTAATTCTTTGTCTAGGTACTCTCCTAATGTTGTAGCTACTATGGGGGATAGAGTTCATCGATACGTGGATTGATTGGATTCTTATCTGGTTAGAGATTGTACCATTGTAAAGACATGGATATAGCAAGAATGTAAGCTTTTGCACAAAAGTTGGAGGATCAAAGACAAAAAAGAAGGACCCAAGAGTTGGAAATAGGGAAATCCAAGAGAGCAAAATCCATAAGGCAGTTTATGCCATCCCAAGGTGAGTTTAGGCCTCGGTTCATTAATAGACCTCTTAGGCCATCATTTTCCTACTATACATCTAGTGCCCCGCCTTGGTTTCAAGAGTCTAAGGCCAATCAGTTTGGGCAAAGAGGTGAAAGCCAAGGTTCACGAACAGCGGGGCACCAGGAGCAAGGAAGTATAAGCCAATCAAGACATTCTCGAAAGTCTTGTAAACAATGTGGAAGAAATCATTTAGGTGCATTTTGGTTTGGGAAAAATGCTTGTTTTTGGTGTGGTACAACGGGTCATATGATCAGAAATTGCCCTCATAGGGGCGTGGGTGGTGTGGCACAACCTACTAAATCAGTTGCTACATCATCATCGGCACCTTCTTTTGGTAGGGGACAGATGCCTACTAATCGTGGTAGAGGAGTTAGGGGAGCAACTAATTCTAGTGGAGTTCAGAATTGCACATATGCTCTAGGGGATCGACAAAATTTGGAAGCCTCGCCGGATGTGGTTACAAGTACATTGCCCATATTTTGACATATTGTATATGCATTAATTGATCTGGGGTCTACACTATCATATGTCACTCCATGGATTGCTGGGAAGTTTGAAAAAATACCAGAATTATTTGTTAAACCATTTGAAGTGTCTACGCCGATTGGCGAGTCTAATATACCTAGAATGGTCTATCGTAAATGCATAGTAAATGTTTGTGAATATGATACATTGGCTAAACTTGTTGAACTAGAAATGATAGATTTTGATGCTATAATGGGTATGGACTGGTTAGCTTCTTGTTATGCCACAGTAGATTGTCGAACCAAGATAGTGCATTTCTATTTTCCAAAAAAGGCAGTCCTCGAATGGAAAGGTAATATTAGGGTGCCAAGAGGTAAATTTATTTCTTATCTTAAGGCAAAGAAGATGATGTCGAAGCCACCAACCCTTCAATACATTATGGTGGTAAATAAATTTCCTGATGTATTTCCTGAAGATCTTTCAGGTTTTCCTTCAGAACGAGAAGTAGAGTTTGGTATTGATGTGATTCTAGATACTCAACCTATCTCCATCCATCCCTATAGATTTGCCTCAGCAGAATTACGGGAGTTGAAGGATCAACTAAAAGACTTATTAGAAAAAGGATTTATAGGGCCTAGTATGTCCCCATAGGGAGCACCATCTTTGTTTGTACGTAAGAAAGATTGCTCGTTAAGAATGTGCATTGACTACCGATAGTTGAATAAAGTAACAATTAAGAACAAATATCCCTTCTCTAGAATTGATGATTTGTTTGATCAATTACAAGGTGATAAGTGTTTTTCAAATATCGACTTGAGGTCGGTTTATCACCAAGTAAGGGTCAAAGATCAAGATATACCCAAGACAGCTTTCCGAACACGGTATGGTCATTTTGAGTTTTTAGTCATGTCATTCGGGCTAACAAATGCACCAGCAACTTTTATGGATTTGATGAATAGGGTGTTCAAGCCTTTTTTAGATGTGTTCGTGATAGTATTCGTAAATGATATTTTGGTGTATTCAAGATTGGAAGAGGACCATCCTAATAACTTGCGGCAGGTTTTACAAATTCTTCGTGATCGTAAGTTGTATGCAAAGTTCTCTAAATGTGAGTTTTGGTTGAAATATGTGGCATTCTTAGGTCATATTGTTTCTGATGAAGGAATAAGGTTGATAACAAGAAGATAGAAGCAGTGAAGTACTGGCCAAGACCTACAATGCCTTCAGAGGTTCGTAGTTTTCTTGGATTGGCAGGTTATTATAGGAGGTTTGTTGAAGGATTTTCTTCCATTTCAGCACCCGTAACAAATCTAACACACAAAGAAAATAAGTTTCAATCGAGTGATGCATATGAAAGAAGCTTCCAAGAGCTGAAGATTAAATTGACTTCCACACCTATATTGGTACTTCCAGAGGGCACCGAAGGGTATGCAGTGTATTGTGATGCTTCGGGAGTGGGATTAGGATGTGTATTGATGCAACATGGAAAAGTAATAGCTTATGCCTCAACGTAGTTGCAGCCACATGAGAAAAATTATCCAACCCATGATCTAGAGTTAGCAACAGTTGTATTTGCTTTGAAGATATGGTTCCACTACTTAAATGGAGTTCATGTTGACATATATATTGATCACAAGAGCTTTCAATATTTCTTTAAGCAAAAGGACCTAAATCTGAGGCAGCGAAGATGACTTGAGCTATTAAAAGATTATGATATTGATATCTTGTATCATCCCGAGAAAGCAAATGTAGTAGCTGATGCATTAAGTTGTAAAACAATTGCAAGTACTTATAGGCAGCCCATGGAAAAACAAGGAAAAACTAAGGATCTATACCAACTAGCTAGCTTGGGGGTTTGCCTTCTTGGGTCTTTGGATGAACGGGTTATCGTGCAGAATGAGGCAGAATCTTCATTAGTGGCCGAAGTGAAATAGAAGAAGTATAAGGAATTCTATCACAAATTAAAGAGAATGTACAGAAAGGTATGACAATAGCATTTGAGCTTACAGAAGATGAAGTACTCCGGTGCCAAAACAGATTGTGTGTACCCAATATAGATGGACTAAGAAAGAGGATTATTACGGAAGCACATCATTCAATATATTTTTTCCATCCGGGGTCAACCCACCATGACTTGAAAGAAGTGTATTGGTGGGGTGACATGAAGAAAAACATTGCAGAATTTATGGCTCAATGTCCAAATTATCAACAAGTAAAAGTAGAGCACCAAAAGCCTGGAAGTTATATGCATCATATAGAACTTCCGATTTTGAAGTGGGACATGATCAACATGGATTTTTTCACTGGTGTACCTCGTTCATTTCAGAAGTTTGATTCTATATGGGTAATTATTGATGGACTGTCCAAATTAGCGCACTTCTTGCCGGTCAAGACTACTTAAACAGTTGAAGAGTATGCAAGGTTGTATATTAAAGAGATAGTTCATCTACATGGAGTACCAATCTCTATTATATTTGATAGGGGAGCTCAATTTAGTGCAAATTTTTGGAAGTCATTTAAGAAGAGTTTGGGAACACTAGTGAATTTAAGTACAACCTTTCACCCCCAAACAGACGGTCAGGCAGAACGTACAATTCAAACACTTGAGGATATGCTGCGAGCTTGTATATTAGACTTCAAAGGTAGTTGGGAAGATCATTTTCCACTGATCGAGTTTACATACAACAATAGCTACCATTCAAGTATTAAAATGGCACCTTATGAAACTTTATATGGTAGAAAATGTAGATCACCAATCGGCAGGTTTGAAGTGGGTGAAACTGCCTTATTTGGACCATATCTTGTTAATAAAGCTATGGAAAGAGTTAAGGTGATACAACAACGTCTAGCAACAGCTCAAAGTCGACACAAATCATATGTAAATGTTAGAAGAAGAGGACTAGAGTTTTCCATTGGGGATTGGGTGTTCTTGAAGGTGTCTCCAATGAAAGGGGTAATGAGGTTTGGTAAAAAGGGGAAGTTGAGTCCCCGCTATATAGGGCCATATAAGATTATTCGAAGAGTTGTCCTAGTATCCTATGAGTTAGAGATACCACAAGAGCTTTCAACAGTTCATCTTGTGTTTCACATCTCAATGCTTCGAAAGTATATAGTTGACCCATCTCGTATTACTCCTACTGAAGATGTACAAGTTATTGGAGATCTCACTTATAAAGAAGTACCCATTGCTATTCTGGATCGAAAAGTTAGGAAGTTAAGAAATAATGAAGTAGCTTCTGTAAAAGCACTATGGAGAAACCAACAAGTAGAAGAAGTTACATGGGAAGTGGAAGAAGCAATCAAATTGAAGTATCCTCATCTCTTCCAGACCAATAAGAAAGATGAAAATGTTGAGTTAAGTCATTGACAAGTAAGTATAAGTCTATATATATTATGGATTAATAGTAGTACGTAACTTAGGCTTGAACTTGTTTGGGCTGGATAACCATGCTAACATTCAAGGACGAATGTTCTTAAGTGGGGGAGGATGTAACACCCGGTATTACGCATAAGTTAGTTCTATTCATACTTAATTATAAGTACAAGGCAGAAGTTTCCACAAGCTACTGCTTATTTGTTTTTGGTTATTAAGAAACTTTACTCTTCTTTTTTGGTTTAAGTGTAAAGGGAAGTTGAAGTTCTAGAAGAGTTCAAGTGATAAGGACAAATTTCAGAAATTGAGGTAAGGTGACTGCTCCATTTTGTTGTCCTCCTTATGTATGAGTTTGAGTGAGGAATTATGGGTGTGATGTCATGAAGAAATCAAAGGGGTGGTGATTTCAATATTTGGTTGTATGAAAAATAATATTTGAGGCTGTTTTCTATGTATTACTGTTCATAAAGCTTGGGTAATCTTGGGAAAGGGTATAAAAGGTATGTATTGGACAGAAAAGAAGGATGTGGTGATACACATTATTTTAAGGGTTGTATAGGCTCATTATCCATCAAAGTTAGCTACTGTTTTACGAGGCTCACGGTATGATAGCTGCTAATTTTATTTTATCATGACTTATATTGTAGATTAACACCTAAAAGGGGAGTCTGAATCGTGATAGTTGTATTGGTCAGAGAATAAGGTATGGAAAGCTATTCCATTTCATATTCCTTGGCATGAAATCTGATACTTGCGATTAATATCAATAAAGTGAATTTCCTAAGTTTTATTCCTAATAAAGGAAATATAGTGGCAGTGTATGATCTACAATGTGGATAATAATATTCTCCCCTCTCCTTAGCGTGTTAAATTACTTCATTATCTGCTCATTTCTCTACATTTGTGTAATTATCCTCCTCCTATGTTCTATTGTATAGAAATGGTATTTGCAAAAGCAAGCTTGGTGAATACTCCTTTTAGTCGATTGAAGTCAATTGTGTCATTTAAGCTCACAACTAAATACATTGATGTTACATAGCTCCTTATGTCATTTTTACTACCTTGAAGTTATTATTTTCATGTCTTCTAATACTGGTCCGTAGTTCCAAATATAAAAAATGATTATGACCACCAAAACAACAATCTAAAAGATTAAAGAACCTAAGTAAGGCAATCTGTATAATTATGGGTGGCATATCAGGGGCGAAAGCCTAGTATGGGCCGATCCCAATTGATATAGAAGGGTGGCAGCTCAGGGCGGATGCCTAGCATGGGCCGATTACAATTTGTGTAATTATGTGGACAACATCTCAGGGGTTAAAATGTCTAGTATGGTTCATCCTCTTCTACCACTGATCAACTGGTCATTTGTATCACATGCCCTACAAAGATTATAAAGTACAAAAAATTAAAGAAAAGAATGTAACATACATGATCCCACAAGAGTAAATAAAGGTGGTCTTTTGTTCTGATCTATGCACTCATATATTGAAACTTGATTTCTTTCGAGCCCTTATTTTATATATATTATTGCCTTACATATTCAGTATATTTTTTCGTACTGGTTCCCTAGAGGGGGACGCTACATTTCATGTTGTAGGCACATGTACTCCAGCTAGTAGACCTCCTCAATAGGAGAACACGCCACTCAGCTACTTTTGGTGAGCTCCAAGTTCATTTGGACCTTTATGGAAAGAGTTAAGGTGATACAACAACGTCTAACAACAGCTCAAAGTCGACACAAATCATATGTAAATGTTAGAAGAAGAGGACTAGAGTTTTCCATTGGGGATTGGGTGTTCTTGAAGGTGTCTCCAATGAAAGGGGTAATGAGGTTTGGTAAAAAGGGGAAGTTGAGTCCCCGCTATATAGGGCCATATAAGATTAATCGAAGAGTTGTCCTAGTAGCGTATGAGTTAGAGCTACCACAAGAGCTTTCAACAGTTCATCTTGTGTTTCACATCTCAATGCTTTGAAAGTATATAGGTGACCCATCTCGTATTACTCTTACTGAAGATGTACAAGTTATTGGAGATATCACTTATAAAAAAGTACCCATTGCTATTCTGGATCGACAAGTTAGGAAGTTAAGAAATAATGAAGTAGCTTCTGTAAAAGCACTATGGAGAAACCAACAAGTAGAAGAAGTTACATGGGAAGTGGAAGAAGAAATCAAATTGAAGTATCCTCATCTCTTCCAGTCCAATTAGAAAGATGAAAATGTTGAGTTAAGTCATTGACAAGTAAGTATAAGTCTATATATATTATGGATTAATAGTATACGTAACATAGGCTTGGACTTGTTTTGGCTGGATAACCATGCTAACATTCAAGGACGAATGTTCTTAAGTGGGGGAGGATGTAACACCCGGTATTACGCATAAGTTAGTTCTATTCATATGATATTTGGCATAGACTTATCGTATAGGTGAGGAACCATGTTTCTTGTATGATTTGTGTTGGTTTAAACTAGCTTGGAAGGTGATGTGATGCCTTGCACATTTCAGCATGTGTGCTGCAAGTTAACCCCGATGGAAGTATTTAAACTCGAGATAGAAAGGTTGTAATTGAATTTAAAGATCAAATTTAATTGCTAAGTTCAGGCAAAAGAAATTAATATTTAGAGAATGAAATAAAAGGGTGAGCTACTTGTTTGGCTTAATTAAGCTACTAGTTGCATCACCTACTTGAGCTATATGGATATAGTTAAAGGGCCCAAGGTTAATGGATCATAATTAGGTTTATATTAATGGGCTCACTTCAGGCCCAAACTAAGTAAAACAAAGTAAAAGAGAAAGGAAAGCCAGCAGCCAAATCTGCCAAGGCCCAAAGTAGTTAAGCCCATGTAAAGGCAAGTAGGTGCATCACCTAGTTTGACCTTTTGAGCTGCTTAATGTACATAAGCAGGTGCATCATCTACTTTACCAACTAGTGGCTGAAAATGGACCAAAAATAGGAGGTTCTAGAGGATTTTTTTAAATGGTCAAGAAGGATTTATATAATCCAATATAAGCTGATCTATTCACTCATTTGACACACAAAATTAAGAATTAACTTCAGTTATCTCTCTCTTTTCACTGAAGAGCAGCCTAAAATTCCTTCTAGGGTTCTTGAACAAACCGTCATATCTGCAAACCAAGGTAAGAGAAACACTTATGGATTTAGCTTAATTCTCCCATGGAAGACTAGAAAAACATGTTATTCATACTTAATTATAAGTACAAGGCAGATGTTTCCACAAGCTACTGCTTATTTGTTTTTGGTTATTAAGAAACTTTACTCTTCTTCTTTGGTTTAAGTGTAAAGGGAAGTTGAAGTTCTAGAAGAGTTCAAGTGATAAGGACAAATTTCAGAAATTGAGGTAAGGTGACTGCTCCATTTTGTTGTCCTCCTTATGTATGAGTTTGAGTGAGGAATTATGGGTGTGTTGTCATGAAGAAATCAAGGGGGTGGTGATTTCAATATTTGGTTGTATGAAAAAGAATATTTGAGGTTGTTTTCTATGTATTATTGTTGGTAAAGCTTGGGTAATCTTGGTAAAGGGTATAAAAGGTATGTATTGGACAGAAAAGAAGGATGTGGTGATACACATTATTTTAAGGGTTGTATGGGCTCATTATCCATCAAAGTTAGCTACTGTTTTATGAGGCTCGCGGTATGATAGCCGCTAATTTTATTTTATCATGACTTATATTGTAGATTAACACCTAAAAGGGGAGTCTGAATTGTGATAGTTGTATTGGTCAGAGAATAAGGTATGGAAAGCTATTCGATTTTATATTCCTTGGCATGAAATCTGATACTTGCGATTAATATCAATAAAGTGAATTTCCTAAGTTTTATTCCTAATAAAGGAAATATAGTGGCAGTGTATGATCTACAATGTGGATAATAATATTCCCCCCTCTCCTTTGCGTGTCAAATTACTTCATTATATGCTCATTTCTCTACATTTGTGTAATTATCCTCCTCCTATGTTCTATAGTATAGAAATGGTATTTGCAAAAGCAAGCTTGGTGAATACTCCTTTTAGTCGATTGAAGTCAATTGTGTCATTTAAGCTCACAACTAAATACATTGATGTTACATAGCTCCTTATGACATTGTTACTACCTTGAAGTTATTATTTTCATGTCTTCTAATACTGGTCCGTAGTTCCAAATATAAAAAATGATTATGACTACCAAAAAAACAATCTAAAAGATTAAAGAACCTAAGTAAGGCAATCTGTATAATTATGGGTCTTTTGTTCTGATATATGCACTCATATATTGATACTTGATTTCATTCGAGCCCTTGTTTTATATATATTATTGCCTTACATATTCAGTATGTTTTTTCGTACTGGCTTCCCTAGAGGGGGACACTACATTTCATGTTGTAGGCACAGGTTCTCCAGCTAGTAGACCTCCTCAATAGGAGAACATGCCACTCAGCTACTTTTGGTGAGCTCCAAGTTGATTTGGAGCTTTACTGAGTCCTTGGTTGATTTGGAGCTTTAATGAGTCCTTGGTATCGTAGTTAAGGGTAAGGCGGGGTCTGTCCCGACATACTTTAAGTTTGTCTATCTTATAGAGGTTTTGTAGACTAATGCATAGAGCTGTCAATACAGGCTTTGAAATTTGATGGGCCAGGCCGGGCTAACCCATTTTTAGTGTGGGCCAGAAAATGGTCGGCCCAGCCCACAAGTACGTAGGCTACGGGCTTGTCGGGTCAGCCCTCATTTCTTAAAAGTATATTTTTTATAATTTTTTAAATTAAAGTATAATTTAATAATATTATCATAAATATCGACAAGATAATATTACATGTTGTTAGTGTTACTACTTGTTAATCAAATCCACAAATAAAATTATCTTTATAATATTTATTAAGTTTGATTTACAGTAAAAGCATAAATAGCTAAATAAAAATATTAACCTAATTGTTTTCTAATTATCATAATAAAACACAAAAAGCATGACAATATTCCATAGGCTACGACCTCTCTGTAGTGATTCCTAGAAATTTTAAGAAATTTTTATTGTATGAAGTACATATTTTATAAACATAATTTGTATTTAAATTGTAATATTTCAAACTTTAAACAGATTTTGAGTATAGACTCTTGTTATTTTTTATACTCTATTTTATTTTTATTTTTTAATTAATTTTTATTTGGCCCACGGGCCTACCCTATACATATTTCTCAAGCCCCACAAATCGGCAGACTTATTCAGGCTGGGCAAAAAAGCCCTTTTCTTAAATGGGCTCCAAAAATCGTAGCCCAACCCTACCAAATCACGGGTTAGGCCAGGCCAGCCCAACGGGCCTAGCCCATTTTGACGGCTCTACTAATGCATAGCATGGAGTTATGGTTGGTTCCTTAACAGTTGTGGCCTCAACGGCCGGGTCATGTGTATATATTTTGGCCCTACCTATGTTATTCTTTTATCATTGTAGCTTAAACGTATACTTGTTAGAATTTCATGATTATCTTAGCTAAACTCATGGTAGGTACAGGTTATATGTGGGTTCTCTCGGGCCTTTACATCATCGAATGTCTGTCCATCTCAATGGGATTTGAGGCGTGACAAGTTAGGTGGCCCATAAGATATCAAATAAAAGGTCTTGGAATCCTCTTTCCAAGGCCACCGAGTGTGCTAAATTTCAAGTTCAGATGATGGAGATATGTTTGTTTGAAGTTAGCCTATCCAGTTAAGGAAACTTACCCAAAAATATGAGGGGTATTTTGGTCATTTCCTTACCTAATTAGATTAAAATAATTTTTAGTAATATTTTGGGGTCAAATCTGATTTGGGTCAGTTTTACAAATACTAATTACACTTAGGGTTTTAGTAGAGAGTTCAAGAAGAGAAAAGAAGAGAAAAAAGGGAAGGTTCAAGGTGTTAATGAAGTTTTCTTGTGAATCGAGGATTGTTTCGCCAAGGGTTTGATCCCTTAGAGGTATGTAAGCTTCCACAGTGTTAAGTCCATTCACCCACACGCCAATCATGTGAATTTTATCCGTAAATTTTGTTCTTGAGGTTGAATGATTTGAGTTCTTGAGGTTTTGTGCTTCGTTCTTTGATATGAAAGTTCTTGTTGAGTTCTTGAGGTGAGAGCTACGAATGAGCGTAGTTCTTGTGTGAGTTTTCACTGAAATTGTTGTGGGTTAAAAGAATTCTTGAATTTTATACTTAGAATTACAGTGGGTATTAGTTGATTCGAGTTTGGGAGAAGAAGAAAAGATCGGGCAAAAATACGTGCCCAGCTCCGCGTCGCGGAGGTGTTTTAGAAATCCAATCCCCATATAAGTACCCCCTCTCCGCGTCACGGAGAGGATACGGAGTTTATTGTCCCAAAATTTATTTCACGACCAAAAATTTAATTCATCTTCCGCGTCGCGCCAGTGTCCTCCAGTTTGTGTCTTCACTCATTTCTTATTATCAACTGTCTAAACTTCATTTAATCATTGAGAGATACTATATATCAAATAATGATCCTTGAATTAATAATTCAAATTCAAGGAAGAGTTAAGAGTAGAGTTCAAGAAAGTTTTTGATTTAAATTGTGAATCCTTTGAGATCAACTATCGATTTGAGCTAAGTTTTGAGGAAGTAAGTTTGAGAATGAGAAGAGTTGAGACCCTTGAGTCAAGTTGTTCATGTCCATAATTTTGCATGAACTTCATAATTTGAGTATCTTTGAGAGGAGTAGTATCTTCAAGTTCTAAGTCTTAAGTATTGAGTTCCTAATCCTTTTGAGATCATATTCCTAATTATGGGACTACTACATGTTACCCATGAAGGTCCTTGAGTTGAGTTGTTCATGCCTATAATTCCGCATGAACCCTCAGAGTTGAGCATTCTTGAGATGAATAGTACCATTGAGTCCTTGAGTTATGGAATTGTTGAGTTTCGAGTATTGAATTCTCTGTATGGTTAGTGAAAACCTTGAATTGAGTCGTTCACATCCATAATTCGGCATGAACCCTATTTGAGAAGTCTGAAACAAACTTTTAAAACTTGTTTTAAGACTTGAGCATTTGAGTTTGAGGAAGAGTAGAGTTGAGTTTCATTTTTTAAAATGGTATATGGGAACTAAGTATTCCCAAGAGTAAATGTTTCTACATTTAAGAAGAGAGGAAACACCTATTTCCAAAAGAGTTCATGAGTAGTTTGAGTACTATCTCTTTTAGAAAAATCTTTTGAGTAATAATCTCAAAGTTGAGGATGAGGAATTTTTTTATTTAAAACATATGAGCTAAGTTATATTTTGGGAGTAGTATTGAGCATCGATATGGGGGAGAGTTCAAACAACTCACAGCACCCATAAACCATGTAGCTAACGTGGGTAGAAAGGGTCATAATTTTAGATGATTCCTTATTTATTTTTAAGCATAGACTAGTGGATCCACTTAGTTGAGGAGTTCTATACCCCAACAAGGTATAAGACAGTTCTGGCATCATGGGCGGCACGTTGTATCATCACATAGCTCATAGTGATGGTTGTCAGTTAGAGAATCTCCCAAATAGAGTTATTTTGTATCTTTACATACAAATAAGAGTTATTATTGTATTTCTACCTACAATTGAGTTTCTATCTATTATTTTACAGCTTTTCATATATTGCATCTTTAATTGTTTATTTATCCTTGAGTATCCAAAGTTGAACTATGTTTCACTGAGTTGAGTATCTTATTATTGAGTTGATCCCTATTTCTGTGAGTTGAGTTGAAC
This sequence comes from Solanum chiquidenum, assembly GCA_029582725.1. Taxonomy (NCBI): domain Eukaryota; kingdom Viridiplantae; phylum Streptophyta; class Magnoliopsida; order Solanales; family Solanaceae; genus Solanum; species Solanum chiquidenum. The sequence goes on from JAJOOS010024747.1 coordinate 19,609, forward strand.
TATGTTTCATTGAGTTGAGTGAGTTGAGAAGATGTAAGTATGTTTATTTTCCATCAGTTCAAGCTTATGTTTATGCTTTAGAATTCTCCTTACATGCTCGTACATTCCATGTACTAACGTCATTTGGCCTGCATCTTTTATGATGCACATACAAGTATTCATGGTCATCAACAGAAGCTTCGTTGATACCACTTGCAGTTCCAGTCGGCTTTGGTGAGCCTTCTTATATTCTGGAGGACTTCACATTTACCTTATAGTTAGTAGTTTTGAGATGTCGTGGGTCTTGTCCCGATATTCTTCTGTAATAGTAGTGGCTTCCTAGATAGACAATGTTGAGTGGTTTTCATTATGTATCTTTTTTTAGTTGTTTTTTTACGAACTCTGAGTTTATCTATTAAGTATTGTTCAGGCTATTTTCAAAGTTCAGTATTTGAGTTTTTTTAATTTAATTCAGTTCTAAGCTTATGTATGCTTGAGTTAGTCTTCCGCTTGTAGTCAGCCAGGATAAGGGTTTGCTTAGGGGCCAGCAATGGTTCTCGAGTGCTGGCCACTTCCAAGGTGTAGGATCGGGTCGTGACAAAATAGATTTCCAACTAGTTCGTTATAGTGATAATTTAGCAGATATGTTCACCAAGGCATTACCAACTTCAAACTTTTTAAAGTTGGGATACAAGATTGGAATGTGTCATCTTCAAGATATTAAGTGATGTCTTCATCAGGGAGAGTAATTACATGTTGCACTCTTTTTCCCTTAATCAAGGTTTTACCCCAATGGGTTTTCCTGGTAAGATTTTTAATGAAACAACAAATAAAGCGTATTATAGATAATTATGGATAGTTTTGGTTCATGAACATCCAAGGAGGAGTGTTGTAAATAATGTATATTCATGGGTCTCACTTTACTAAAACTAATTCCTCCAACAAATTATTTTCCCTATAAAAAAGCTTTGCATTTGCAATGTAGAGATGCAGAAAAATTGTAAAAGGGAAACTATTATTCTCTTCCATACTATTACTTTCTCTCTTGCTCTCTTTCTTTCTTTCTCTATTTTGTTACTTTCTCTCTCTTTTCTTTTGTTTTGCTTTTCTTTCTTATTATTTATTATTAATATTTCATAACAATTACAAATTTGAGTGAGTTATTGAGTTAAAGCTAGATATATAGTAATATGGGTGTCTACAGACTCGTTTGCTTGTGAATATTGTATACTTGATAGATTGGAAATCATTTGAGGCATTGAAGAAAGGAAAATATTGGTGAATTAGCTTGTTGACTTCGGCTCTTCGGTGGAGGTAGGTTATGGTTTATAATATGTCAAAGAGAGACTCTTAATAGTGATTGATAGTCATTGAGTAATTCTATTAAATTTTCCATGTACTTAATTGTTATGGTTTGAATGATTTATGTGTTATTGTGATTGGTATGTAATCCCAACACCGCGAAATTCATAATCTTAAACTTGTTCTATTAAAAGTGATGTCTTGAATAAATAAGGATTGATGAAATATTGTTGTGGAAAGTGATGATAAAAATGATGAATTAACTATGTTGTTGGATTGTGTGCCACGAGAGGGCACGCTATATTTGGATCGGATGCCATGAGCGGACACGATATATTTGGATCGGGTGCCACGAGGTGACACTCACTACTAAAAAACTGCTAAAAAATGATGGACAGAAAAGCGACGGATGGTGTCGCTCCAAAAAGCGACGCCATTTGCCACACTGTCTGTCGCTTTTTAATAAAAATAATATTTTTAAAATTATTTTACAAAAAGCGACGGATGACATCTCTTAGTCCGTCGCTTTTTTTCATGGATTTTTGTGTCAAATATATATAAAATTAATAAGTATTTATTTAATATATATATAGAGACGTCGTTCGTCACTTTTTATTAAAAATAATTATTTATAAATTAAACAATAACCATGTTGTCCGTCATTTTTAATTTGTTTTATTTCATTCATTATTATTTTTTAAAAGCGACGGACGGCATTTCTTAGTCTGTCGCTTTTTGGTCAAAATATCTAATCAAACATTTTTAAAAAGCGACAGACAGCGTCTCTTAGTCTGTCGCTTTTGAAAAAAATGTTGGTCGAATATTTTTATTAAAGTGACGGACAAAGAGACGTTTTCTGTCGCTTTTTTTAAATTATGTTAAACCAAAAGCGGGGTTTTCCCCATATTCCCATCTCTCTTCTCTCTTCTCTCTTCTCTCCCTTCTCTCTAAAACCAGATGTGCCGCCACTGCCCACGCCGCCCCATGTCGCCGTCGCCCTTCTCTCCCCTAGCACTAGTCCCATCGCCGTCTTGCCCCGTTGGCGCTGCCACCTGTCGTCCCCACTGCCTCATTTCCTTAGCTTGTTAAGGTTAGGATATAATTTTAGTTTTTTTCAATTCTACTAATATTTGATTTGTTATAAGTTAGTATATTGTTTTAGTTTGTTAAATTGTGTTATTCAATTGTTAATTTGTATATTTGATTATTGTTAGTTAGGGAGAGAACTGGATTTTTTTTATTTTAAGGTTCTCATTTAAATTGGGGATTTTTTAATATCATTGTGAATTGAGTATTAGAAGTTAGAACTAACAAATAATTAGAAGTTAGAAGTTAGATTAATTGCATTTTCCAACTTTGAAATTCGTAAATTTAGTATTTTTTAAAAGTTAAAGTTAGAAAAATATTGAATTGTATACTAAAGTTAGAATATTTTGAAGTTAGAAAAATATTGGATAGTACATGAAAGTTGAAATTAGATTAGTTGAATTTTCCAACTTGGAAATTCTTGAATTTAGCAAGTTTGAAAGTTGAAGTTAGAAAATATCAGATTATACATGAAAGTTAGATTACTTTGAAGTTAGAAAAATATTGAATAGTATATGAAAGTTGAAAGTAGGTTACTTGAATTCTTGAACTTAGAAATTCTTGAATTTGAAGTTTATATAGAACTAATTTTAAAATTAGATATGAACTTGAATTTTTGTAGGGTTTTAGAACTTTAGGTTGTGAACTTTAGCAAATCTTGAATTATTGTAGGATTTTAGAATTTAGGTTATGAACTTTAGAAATCTTGAATTATTGTAGGATTTTAGATCTTTTGAGAACTTCAATTTTTCTAGGATTTTAGAACTTAAGGTTGTGAACTTTAGAAATCTTGAATTATTGTAGGATTTTAGAACTTTAGGTTGTGAACTTTAAAATCTTGAATTATTTTAGGATTTTAGAACTTTAGGTTGTGAACTTTAGAAATTTTGAATTTATTGTAAGATTTTAGAACTTTAGGTTGTGATTTTAAAAATCTTGAATTATTGTAGGATTATAGAACTTTAGGTTGTGAACGTTAGAAATCTTGAATTATTGTAAAATTTTAGAATTTTAAGTTATGAACTTTAGAGAACTTAAATTTTGTAGGATTTTAGAACTTTAAGTTGTGAACTTTAGAGAACTTGATGTTTTGTAGGATTTTAGAACTTTAGGTTGTGAACTTTAGAAATCTTGAATTATTGTAGAATTTTAGAACTTTAAGTTGTGAACTTTAGAGAACTTGAATTTTTGTAGGATTTTAGAACTTTGGGTTGTGAACTTTAGAAATCTTGAATTATTGTAGAATTTTAGAACTTTAAGTTGTGAACTTGAATTTTTGTTGGATTTTAGAACTTTAAGTTGTGAATTTTAGAGTACTTGATTTTTTGTAGAATTTTAGAAATTTAGGCTGTTAACTTTAGAAATCTTGAATTATTGTGGGATTTTAGAACTTTAGGTTGTGAACTTTAGAAATCTTGAATTATTGTAGGATTTAGAACATTAAGGGTGCGTTCGGTATGAAGGAAAACATTTTCCGAAAAATGTTTTCCAATTTTCTCATGTTTGGTTGGGAAAATGTTTTCCAAATCAACTCATTTTCCTCATATTTAAGGAAAATGACTTCCCTTCAAAACTTAAAGAAAACGTTTTCCAAAATTTTCCTCCAACTTTAAATCACAATTTTTTTGTTGAAAAATTCAATCTAAAGCTTATTTTTTAAAAAAAATTTCAACTTCAATATTTTTATTTTTTTAACCACCCTCACCGCG
>JAJOOS010024748.1:0-16590 GCA_029582725.1 Solanum chiquidenum
TTCTCAAATTTGAAATTTGAAACTTGAAACTTGAAATTTGAAATTTGAAATTTGAAAACTTAAACATTTTTTATTAGCTAAAAATGTTATTGAAAACTAAATAAACTAAAAATGCTATTCAATAACATATAATTTCAATACAAAATTACAAATAAATAGACATGTAAAAAAAATAAAAAATCCCACGTCCCGTCCCATCCCGTCCCGCCAAACCCCGTCCCATCCCGTATATATAGTGAGACGGGATAGGACGGATTTTTATCCCCCCAATCCCTGTCCCCCCAAAATCCCGGCCAATTGGTCCCCCGTCCCCCTTCGTCCCGTCCCCCAGTCCCCGTCCCTGTCCCCTTGCCAGCCCTAGTGGAGATAAGACACTACATGCCTCAAGAGTCTCCTTATCAGCTGGATAGATCTAGAGTGAGAGCCAATCATCTGATTCAACACTTCAATATTCTACTTCATGTCTTCCAACATTCGATCTTGGTTAGTGATCTTCTGGAGAATGATTTGTAGTGTTTCCTCAACACGATTGTTCCCCCTGCCTCTAGGATTTTCTCGCTCATGAGGAGGTATGTACCTCCCTTGGCTTTTGCACTGGACTTTCACCTCTAATATTTTGGTGGCCAAATTGTTCAGTTGAGTAGCCAGTGCGTCTAACGTAAAGTCCCCCTCGACTTCTTGGTCCATCTCAGTCATTGTCAATTTATTGCTTACAACATCAATAGAAAGAAAACAAAACTAAAAATAAAGTGAGTAATCTATAACTGACAAGAACAAAAATGTTACTTAACTAGAAATTCTCAAATAGCACCACTCCCAGGCAGAGGCGCCATTTTGATGTTTGCGTAATCAAGACACATCTTCCAATGCAAGTGTCTACGATCCTACAATAGTATAATAACGCAACCAAGGGTTGGGATCGTTCCCACAGGGAGTGGTTTTGAGAATTAGTAGAAAAATAAAATTTAGTTCTAATTTGTCATAACTGAAAACATTGTCGAATACAAACATACTAAATTTAAGGGGTGACACAAAAGTGTCAATTAATAATGGGTTTTTTTGTCACAAGTAAGTAAAAACAACAAAAATGCAAACAGTTTTAATCAAGGAGATGGGGTTATAGGGATGTGATAGGAATACGGGATAAACTAAACTATTGGGTACATCCTTTTGATAATAAATCTGTTGAATATTTGTGACTAGGCTAGACCATAGTGGGAGTAAATTCTCTCTCGAGCAACTTACCCCTAATCAAATTAAATGGGTTCCTCTCGGACACCCACTTGATGCATAAAGAACAATTTCCGCCTTAGCTCACTCACTCTCTCGAGCTGAGTGTGTGGGAGAAGGACTAGGGTTCACTCTCTCGAGTTGAACCTCATGTCGACCCACTCCAACTGGCCATCAATTTAGTAGTCTTAGTTTTACGACATCTCTCTCGAGCAAGCCAAAAACACAAAGGTGAAATCATATTTGCAACTACAATTTCATGAAGTTCCACCTCAACTACTAAACGAAATCACATCTAAACAACAAATAAATCATCAACAAGACAGACCCAACATAAAATCTAACCCATATTCACAAAATCACACCCCAAGAATTGGGGTTTTAGCTACACATGTAAAAGAGGTAAAATGTATACCAATCTCAATTTCCATCAATGGGTATGCAAGATTAAGTCTTAAAACAAGTCAAAAGTGAAGAATACTCAAGACCCAAGTCCAAAATCTTGGAGTTGAAACCCTTTGAATCTTCAAGTTCTTCAAAACCGTCTCCAAGGTTAGGACTCAAAAGTCTATGTTCAAAATTCTATAATAAAAATCTGATACTAAGCTACAACTCTCAACGAGTATTTATAATTTTCAAAAATCTATGCTGCAGCGGATCATTCAGCGTCGTTAGTCGAGATCACCGATCAACTCGGCGATCCTCCCTTTGGTAGGTTTCATCGCCGTGTTTCTCTATCCTTCAGCATCATCGTGTTTGAATCATTGGGTGACATAGTACAGCTTCACAGAACTTCTTGGTGATACGCCGACTACTCCTTTTCTTTGCCGATTTGATCCTTTCCTTCAGGGCTCAGCACACCGGAACAAAATGTGAGGATAAGACCTTTTGGCGACTCATCGAATGGGTGTAGTGATTCTCAGATCTTCATTTCTTCGTTTTGTCAGCTGTCTTTGTTCCTTTTTTGCGAAGTGGTGTCCATGCTTTCCTTCAAACTCTAAATACCTGAAACTTAATGGTTTTCATCATATATTGATATAAAATATGCATTTGAGGACACTAATTCCATCAAAATATAGCCCTAAATGAGTCCAATTTGTGGACTCATCAAGGGTTCACAACTTCCCTATTGACTTGGGTTGTCACGGCTTGAGCCAACACTTGAAAAATAGTCTTAAACTCCGTATTACTCACTTGCTCGGCCAAAGGATGAACCGGATCTTGAGGAGGTGCTCCTTGACCAGCATATTCTCCCTCGGTCCTTCTAGCATAGGCCCTTAGAGTATTCATATCTTGTAGATAATCGCGTAAGGATTAGGAGAGACTTTATAGAGTGAAAATCTATCACATGACTTAGAGTAATGAAGAAGTTAAGTTTCCTAAACATCTTGTAGCCTCTCATTCATAAATGTGGCGCGCTTCACACTTATGAACAAGACTCTACTAGACATGGTTTTTAGACATCCTAGAACCTTTCTACACCTTGTGCTCTGATTAACAAGTTTGTAATGACCCAGGGATACCCCCTAGATGTAACATGGCATACAAGACCCCGAGAGAACTCATATAAGCCATTTATCTTTCATAGTAAAGGCAATAGAAAATTGGTAAAAATTTAAAACATTTTCAACAAAATCATAGTGTTTATTAAAAAAAGCGGAAGTCTAATAAACTTGTCTTAAAAACCATCTAATACAATGGAATCGTTGGGACACAACCCATACAACAATGTTTAATACAATAATGAAAAGAACATAAGAAAACTAGTGGTCACATCCTCGAATGTTATGAGGACTCACCAATCTTCAAACTTGCCTCTACTATAAATCCTAGCCATGGGGATGAGAGTCGAGAACACCAGACCATATATTTGAATAAGTAATGTAAGTAAGACTATGTGTTAGTACAAAGATGTACCAAATATGATAGCCTGCATAAACATCAACATGAACATAATTGTTAGATAACATAAGTCATAAAACCATAATAAATGAACATAATAGATCATCTTAACATAAAAGGAATACTTCTTGAAGTAACCTCAAATCATCATTACTCATCATGGAAGGCAACTCAAGCAACAATCCAAGCTCATCACCTATGATAACATATTTAGCTTATCTTTTGTAGACATGGGTATTCGCCTCTAGTCCTTCTTAACCTTTGGATCATGGGTAATCGCCTCCAGTCCAATATCATGTGAAATGGGTACTCGCCCCTTGTCTTTCTATAGGGATCGTGGGTACTCGCCTGTTGTACAATTCATAACTTAAAAACGTGGGTAGTGGCCTCATGTTCTACTTCAAGGAATAAGGGTAGTCGCTTCTTACTTTATTCGAAGGATATCGGTAATCGCCTCATATGAATCTCATTTATAGGTTATGGGTAATCTCCTCTATCCTCATCAATTTCTTAGTCTTTAGCTTAGATTCATTTTAGGTGAGCAATCTTTTCCCCCAATTGTTTTAACTCAATATTATATCATTTTTCGTTCTACCCAAAGCCCTATATAATGAATTTAAACCCCTAAATAACCCAAACCCAATTCATTTTCTTAAATTCTAAAAATAAGATGACACTCCTCCTCTAAAATATTTCTCTCTCTAGAAATTGAAGAATAAAGTTAGGGTTTCAAGATCAATCCTCCAAATCCTCCATTGTTTTCAAGATTTTGGCATCAAGGTATGATAGTTTTCATCTATGGAAGCCTTTCCTCCATGGAGTTCCCAAATTCTCCAATTTACATTTTGGTAAGAGTGATTTAGTCTTTACAACGCTCCAATTTGTTGAATCTTTGAAACCCACTTCTAAATTCTCCAAATTGAACTTCTCAAATTCTTCAAAATTATGAAAAACTCTATAGAGAAGTGTTTGTAGCTAATGGTTATCGTGACCAACGACACTAACTACGGTTCGAGTGTCTATGATCGTCGATAATATAGTAACCCAACCGAGGGTTGGGGTCGTGTCCCAAGGGAGTGGTTTTGAGAATTTGTAGCGAACTAGAATTTCATCCTAATTAGTCATAGCAAAAGAGATTTACGAATAAAAACATTATAAATCAATGGGGGTGACATGAAAGTGTCAACTATCGATTTGGGGATTTTGTCCCAAAATCAAATAAAAACAGTAAAATATAAGGAAAATCAAGTATGACCGGAGATTCTTGGGATGTGACCGCAATACAGGCTAATCTAGATTGTTGGGTACAAGCTTTCGATAGAAAATATGTAGATTAATAGTGACTAGGCTAAGCTTTAAGTGGAAATAAATTCTCTCTTGAGCAACTTACCCTGTTTCAAATGGGTTCCTCTCGGACACACACTTGTCATATGAAGACCAGCCTACGCCTTACCCCACTCACTCTCTCGAGCTGAGTGTTTGGATATGGGACTAGGGCTTACCCTCTCGGGTTGAACCTCATGTCGACCCACTCCTTAGGCCATCGGTCTAGTGGTCTAGGTTTCGCGACCTCTCTCTCGAGCAAGCCAAAAACACATGGGTGATTTTGTATTTGCAACCACAAACCCATTAAATTAAACCACAACCACTAGGTGAAATTCCCATTAAACTACATTTAAGCTATCAGCAAGCAAGACCCAACAACAATTTTAACTCATATTTGCTAAATCACACTCCAAGAATGGGGGTTTTTAGCCACACATCAAGAAATAGAAAACTATACCTTCAATGATGTTGAAATCAAATGGGTATAGAGAAATAAGTCTTGATTTAGGTAAATAAAGAAGAATCAAGGAGACGCATTTCCAAGTTGGGGAAGATGAAACCCTTTATTCTTCAAGTCTTCCAAAACCCTCTCAAACTTGAGAGAAAATAAGAGTTACAAAATAAAATGTCTAATTATGAGTATTCTAATGAAGCTTGATAATTAAAACTAACATAATGCTAGTATTTATAGTGTCCAGAATTAATGATGCAGTGGACCATTCGGCGAGGTTAGTTGGAATCGTCGATCAATTCGGCGATTCAACCATCGTTTGGTTCATCGCCTTCCTTGCTTGCCTACAACATCTCTGCGTTCTGGACCACTGGGCGGTACAGTACTGCTTCGAAGAACTGTTTGGTGACACACCGACTGCTCTTTTTCACTGCCGATTTGATCCTCTTCCATCAGGGCTCAACGCACTGGAACAAAAGGTGGAGTAAGTCTCTTTGGCGATTCGCCAAGTGGACTTGGCGATGCTCAGACATCCATTTCTTCACTCTTTTCACCCTTTTTGTTCCTTTTTGCAACATAGTGCCCATGTTTTCCTTAAATCTTCAAATACCTGAAACTTAAGAGTTTTTATCAGATATTGGGATAAAAGAGACATTTGAGGACACTAATTCTATTAAAATAAGGCCCAAAATGAGTCCAATTTGAGGACTCGTCAACACCCCAACTTAAACTTTTGCTTGTCCTCAAATAAAACTCAAGTTCAGCAGTTCAATTTGGATGTCTAAAAAGTTCTACATAAGACTCAATTATGAACGTACACAACAAGACTCAAACTACTCATGCAAAGATCGATTGTGTACTCAAAAATTCAAGTTGTGACACACCATTAATTACCAAAGATTCTCATGATCGCAATACTTGCTTCAAATGCAAGTTCAAGCTCAACAATAGTATCTAAATGCCCTCACACAAAGAATGATTCCATATTCACACACAAAATTTACTCAATTTAATATCAGGAATCAGATGCAACGCTCACACTCAAAAGAAGGACCACAATGCATGCTTTCACCCATAGGTTTGCCCTTATATTCCAATCAACCTTCGGTTTGGCTCACTCAAGATCAAAAAGGTCTTTCTAAGGCTTGTAATGGGGCTGAGTGCAAAGGTATAGTCATTTGGGCTTAGTGACTTTCATCCTCTTGAAATATGATGCTCTTAACACATCCTTTTCTCTTCCTTCATCAATTTTTCTTCTAGTGCTTATAAGTTATCCTTTTATTCATTTCAATGGCTTGCTTGGAAACCCAATTTCTTTTGCACTTTTATTCACAACTTTCTTTTTCATTTCCTTTTCTCTTTTTTTTATATGGAGGGTTTCCATTTCTTTTGCAACACTATGGGGTAAGGAGATTTTTTTTCTTGCACTTCTTGACTTTCCCTTTCCTTTACACCACACCTCCAACTTAGGCTTTGACCTAAGTTGACTATTCACTAAGCACATATCAAGAGGATTATAGGGTAGTGAATAAGACAAGGTCTAGGATTTATCAAGTTTCTTCCAAAGAAGGATAAGGCTCAAAGGGTGTTCAAGAGATGTTCACACACTCATAGGGTAGGTCACAAGAGAGGTATATGTCAAATTGGCTTACACTATCAAAAGTTGTCTAAGATCATCTCAAGAGCAAGCGTTACTTAATTCAAACAAGAATCCATACTTTTGCTAGTGTGCAACGGTCATTACAAGAGAATCAATTTGATACATGGCTAATCACAATGAGATGCAAAGAATTCACATATTGCCTATGCAAATTCATTTGGTTTCGTCGTAGCCGCACATTCATGTTTGTTCGATTGAAAGCACTATTTAAGTCATCGGTATTGATCGAAACCGAGACTTAAATTTGCAAGAGAGCAGCAACTTTCAACACAAGAGATGCCGAAAATTTTCGGAAGGGTCATAATTATTTTGCAATTAAACCAAAAGGTAGCCATAAGCTCAAACAATCGCACAAGCATTTTTTTTAAAAAACAAACACAGTTTAAACAGAAGCAACCCAATTGTATATGCAAAATAGCATTCAAAACAACACAAAGATGAGCCTCACCCCACAACAACAAAAAAATTCCTCAAATGCAAATAAAAGTATCCAAAAGTGAAATAAACCAAGACAGAGAGGGAGGTAAAGAGGGGGTCCTGTCTACACAGTCTCTCCATCTGTCTGGGTATCAGTGCTCGGTGCATCACTCTGGTCCTGGGTCACAGTACCCGGAGTCGCCTCAGAAGAAACAGGAGTACCAGACCCACTAGGATCTGCCAAGGGTGTATCCGCCAACAAGGCTTGCACAGCTGCATAGAATCCCCGGGCCCATGAAGGAATATAGCGTCTTAGGGGAGTAGTCTCCCTGTCAGAAACTGACCTCTTGCCCTTGCCTTTATTTCCAGATGGAGGTTCTTGTCTTCCCTTCTTGGGAGGATTTGACCACCTTCATTTATTGTAATATCCCGTACTTTTCCGGGGTGGCATGCCAATATTGGTCTTTACCATATCTCGGGATACTCAGACTTCTCCCTGCTAGACTCAACAACATGCAAGAACAACCCCACAACATTTAACAGGTTTTAAGTCATAAAAATACAAGATTTTAACAATGAAAACATTACGGGCAAGATTATCACATTAAAAATAGGTATTCAAACATTCTAATCCTATCAGAGAGACCCAGCACACGTCAATACGATAAAATCATTTGCACAAGAGTATAATATCTCAAAATTAAACTCGGGGTAAGGAAAAAAACAACCTTTGATGCCGATAAAGACAAGATTGAAATGCTAGGCGGCAAAGTAATCCCAATTCCGAGCACAAATCAACGACTAAAATACTTATGGAATGCAAAAATATTGAAAATACTAAATAGATACGAGTTTGTGAAGTTCGAAAGTGAGGGAAGGTGAAGGAATTTGAAACTTTTAAACCTTTGGCATTAAAAACCATCCAGTTCTCGCCCATTCGGCGATGTTAGTAACCCTCGCCTACCCACTCGGCGATTTACCGACCCACTCAGCGATTCGCCGAGTGGTCATTTTTCCCGCCGAGTTTTATAGGTTCTAAGTTGAAATTGTGTTGAGCCAAATGGCGGATCAAGTCGGGCACATCGACCTCTTCGGCGATGCGCTGACTGGACAATTTGCTCGCCAATCCTGCACTTTTTCGAACACTTTCCACACTTAAACCTGCACAATCAACACATCATTATTTACCAAAACAAAATTAAAGCAATAAAAAGGGTTCTTGGGTTGCCTCCCAAGCAGAGCCTTACTTAACGTCGTGGCACGACGCAAGTCCCCATTTAAGTTCCAGTAGTTGGGTTTGCCTCAATTGCATAAGTACACCCCTCTTCTGGCTTAGAATAGAAAGAAGACAACACCAGGTCCATTTGGGACCCATAGTTACCATTCACACTCATCTCTTCTGTTGCAACACACAAGCAAAACAAAACTAAAAATTAAGTAAGTAAATTATAACTAAAAAGAACAAGAGTTCCATGAAACTACAAATTATCAAGTAACACCACTCCCCGGCAGCGGCGCCATTTTGATGCTTATCGTGACCAACGACACTAACTATGGTTCGAGTATCTATGATCGTCAATAATATAGTAATCCAACCGAGGGTTGGGGTGTTGTCCCAAGGGAATAGTATTGAGAATTTGTAGCGAACTATAATTTCATCCTAATTAGTTATACCTAAAGATATTTACAAATAAAAACATTATAAATCAATGGGGGTGACACGAAAGTGTCAACTATCGATTTGGGGGTTTTCTCACAAAATCAAATAAAAATAGTAAAATATAAGGAAAATCAAGTATCACGGGAGATTCTTGGGATGTGACTGCAATACAAGATAATCTAGATTGTTGGGTACAAGCTTTCATTAGAAAATCTGTAGATTAATAGTGACTAGGCTAAGCTTTAAGTGGAAATAAATTCTCTCTCGAGCAACTTACCCCGTTTCAAATGTGTTCCTCTCGGGCACCCACTTGCCACATGAAGACCAGCCTACGCCTTACCCCACTCACTTTCTTGAGCTGAGTGTTTGGATATTGGACTAGAGCTCACCCTCTCGGGCTGAACCTCATGTCGACCCACTCTTTAGGCCATCAGTCTAGTGGTCTTGGTTTCGCGACCTCTCTCTCGAGCAAACCGAAAATTCATGGGTGGTTTTATATTTGCAACTACAAACACATTAAGTTAAACCAAAACAACTAGGTGAAATCACCATTAAACTACATTTAAGCTATCAGCAAGCAAGACCCAACAACAATCTTAACTCATATTTGCTAAATCACACCCCAAGAATGGGGGGTTTTAGCCACACATCAAGAAATAGAAAATTATACCTTCAATGATGTTGAAATAAAATGGGTATAGAGAAATAAGTCTTGATTTAGGCAAAGAAAGAAGAATCAAGGAGACCCACTTCCAAGTTGGGGAAGATGAAAACCTTTCTTCTTCAAGTCTTCCAAAACCCTCTCAAACTTAAGAGAAAATAAGAGTTACAAAAGAAACTATCTAATTGTGAGTATTCTAATGAAGCTTTATAATTAAAACTAAGATAAGGCTAGTATTTATAGTGTTCAGAATTAATGTTGCAGTGGACCATTCGGTGAGGTTAGTGGGAATCGCCGATCAACTTAGCGATTCGCCCATCGTCTGGTTCATCGTCATCCTTTCTTGCCTATAGCATCTCTGTGTTTTGGACCACTGGGCAGTATAGTAGTGCTTCGCAGAACAGTTCAGCGACACACCGACAACTCCTTTTCACCACCGATTTGAACCTCTTCCTTCAAGGCTCAACGCACTGGAACAAAAGGCGGAGTAAGGCTCTTTGGCGATTCACCAAGTGGATTTGGCGATGCTCAGCCATCCATTTCTTCACTCTTTTCACCCTTTTTGTTCCTTTTTGAGACATAGTGCCCATGGTTTCCTTAAATCTTCAAATACCTGAAACTTAAGAGTTTTTATCATATATTGGGTTAAAAGAGACATTTGAGGACACTAATCTATAAAAATAAGGCCTTAAATGAGTCAAATTTGAGGATTCATCAGTAGCTATTCAAAGATTTAAAACATAGATAAAAAATATAAGATCAGATGCTAAACTAAATGTTCAAAATCTAATTTATAGTCACTAAAAATAAGCTACAAATAGACGTTCTGTGAATTAAGTCAGGCTCGCTGCACTGCTCAACGAGCCGCCCTTTGATCTCTTCCATCTCCTTTTCACCTTGGCATTCAACATCCTTGGGTTCTGTAAGATTGAGAGATCTACCTTTGCTTCGCGGAACTACTCGGCAATGCGCCGACTGCTCTTTTTTGTCTCCAACTTAGTTTCTTCCCTCAGGGATGGCACACTGGAACTTTAGGCAGTAGACCTAGCCATTCAGCAATTCGGCAAACACTCTTGGCGATCACCAGACTTTCCATTCTTCAATTCTTCAGTTTGTTTTGTTCCTTTTTGCATGTTAGTGTCCTTGATTTGTTCCTTAATCCATATACCTGAAAATCAAGGATTTAACATCACTTTATGGCACAAATTAAGCATTTGAGTACACTAAATATATATAAACAAAGTCCCAAATGAGTCCAACTCTCGGACTCATCAGTCAGTTTATTCAATTGCAAATAATCAATGCACATTCAAAGAGACCCATATTTTTGCCTAACAAACAACACAAGATCACCTCATGGACAGATACTCGGTCGGATGAAACCCTTATCTATAAAATCCTTTAGTTGTTATTTCAACACTTTTAACTCGGCCAAAGCCACAGAGATAGGTTGTGTATCTTGGAGAAGGTCAATACCAAAATCTATTTCCTGCTCAAGAGGAATACCAGGAAAATCATCTAGGAAAACTTCTGGGAACTCATTAACTATTGGAATCGACTCAAGATAATGGGTTTCGGAATCAACATCTTTCACCCTAATAAGATGGTAAATAGACCCTTTTCAGAGCATCTTACTAGATTTAAGACAAAATACAAATTGACCTCTGGGATAGGCTCAATTGGAAATTAGAATCTAACCACCACCTAGTTCTACAATCAATAGAGGTGTAACATGCATGCAACCAATCCATACCAAAAATCACATCAATTTCTTCTCAGTATCCCATAACTACGTGTCTCATAGGAAAGTTAGCTAGTGGGTCCAACTAAGGTAACAAACTGGTTCTACCCTAGGCAAGTAGACCAACACTTCTCGATATGGCTAACATCGGAGGGGATAATGTCAAAGCTCATGTGGTCTCCTATCAATTAAGTCTATATTCACAACTAGCACAAGATTATTATGGAACTAAGACATATTTCAAGAAGTATCTCGAAGTGTTCCATGTTAATTATGAACTAAGATATGCTTAAAGAAGCATCTCCAATTGTTCAAACATAATGAACTTAGATATGCTTGAGTAAGTATTTCATAGCGTTCAAGACTAAAGAAGAGGGACTATGACGTGCTTAATGATGTATCTCCTAGAATTTCAATGTCTTAAAAAGGTGGACTAGTCTCCAATCAAAAAGTATGAGTTTGATGACCTAAAGTGGTACTTAGTATGGATAGGAATATGGGGTCTTATTCATGCATTTCACAAGTATGACTTCAGGTTACCTAGAAAGTGTTCTCTTATATGATGTATGTTTAGATAGGTTTGTGCTATAGTTTCCTTCTTTGTTGTGATTGACTAAATGTGAGAGATTCCCTCGTCTATGATAATAAAGCTAACGATGAGACAATAAAATGGTAGTTATGATTATGATGGACAAAGGGGATACTTAGCATGTATAAGATTATGGGGTCTTATCCATGCATTGCACAAGTATACTTGGAGGTTACTTATGAATGGGTTTTTATGATATGCAGGTATAAGCCTTGACTATGTATATGCACTATGTTTTATGATAACTAATGCTTATATTATTCTTATATAGGATATTATGCTTATGATTATGCTATTGTCTATTATGCTTATAGTCTATGTTTCATGGAGTATCTCTTTTATTATTGCATATGGCTTATGTTAACTAACCCTTATGTTATGATCTTATGATGTTATGCTAGCTATCATATTTAGTAATTTTGTACTAATGGATACTCTTGCCTATAGTCTCATCAAATGTAGGGTTCGATGATTTTGAGTTCCATTCTTGAGGATAGGTTTCTAGAGGAGCAAGGAGTTGATGACTTGGCGAGTCCTCATAGAATCGAGGATAACGCCACCATTTCCTGTATGTGTTTTATTTTCATGTTTTGAGACTATTATATGGGTTGTGTCCCAAGAGTCATTCAAGTATTTTTATAGATGGTTTGAGAGAAAAGTGTAGTAAGACTTCCGCTTTACTTTTATAAAGACTTTGATTGTATGAAAAATGTTTTAAAATTCCACATTTTTCTATTATGTTATGTTATCATATGCTAAGGGCTTGTATGAGACCCCTTCAGGGTCAAGTACACCAAGTTACATCTAGGGTGTACCCCTTGGTCTTGACAAATATGGTATCATAGCACAAGGTTTAGAATAGTTCTAGGATGTCTCAAACTACGTCTAGTAGATTCTTGTTCATAAACGTGATGCGCGCCACATTTATGAATAAGAGGCTATTGGATGTTTAGGAAATCTCACTTCTTCATTCTCTAAGTTGTACCATAGAGTTTGGCTCTAATAGGTACTTCTTCTAATCTGTGCCCTATGGTTTTCAAGGTATGGCTAATACAAGTGTAAATGCTAGGAGGAATGAGAAAGGTAATGAGGAGCAAAATGTTCCTCTCAAAGTTCAACCCTAAGCTCCTCCTCAACCTCCAATTGATCCTTCAAATATGTGGAATGCGGATATTAGGTTGGCTCTCCAAGTATTGGCCCAAGCTTTGAATACTAAATCTCAAATTGTGACGGCCAAGTCAATAGAGAGATGGTAGCTTCGATGAATCCTAATGTGAATTCTGCAGCTTTAAGAGTGAGAGAGTTTTTGATAATGAAACCCACAGAGTTTTATCACTCCAAAGTGGAGGAAGATCGTCAAGGGTTTATAGATGAGGTGTATAGGGTGATTGCTATCATGGAGTTGACTTCGGTAGAGAAAGTGGAGTTAGCCGCTTACCAATTGAGAGATGTAGTAGAAGTATGGTATGGACAATGGAAAGACAATAAGCCGCTAAGAGAGGGTCCAATAGAGTGGAAAGTGTTCAAAGAAGCATTCCTTGATAGGTTCTTTCCCCGAGAGTTAAGGGAGGCTAAGGTGGAAAATTTTATTAATCTTAGTCAAGGTAGAATGAGTGTTTAGGAGTATGCCTTGATATTTACCCAACTATCCAAGTATGATTCATCTATGGTAGCGGATTCGAGAAATAGGATGAGTAGGTTCTTTACGGGAGTGTCCGATTTGGTAGCAAAAGAATGTCGTACGACAATACTCCTTCATGATATGCATATCTCACGTCATATCGTTTATTCCCAACAAATTTAGGAGACAAAGATGAAGGAAAAGAGAAGGGAGGCAAAAAGGGCTAGTACCAGCGCTGGGAACTGATGGGCAAGGTAGATCTAAGTTGAAACAAAGATATTCCAGTAAAGATTCTTCAAACACCCCTATGTTTGACCAAGATAAAGGTAGTGGGTCTCCATTACCTAAGCCTACTTGCACCAAATGTGAAAGGAATCACCATGTTAAGTGCCTAGCGTTACGGAGGGGTGTTATGGTTGTGGAATGAGTGGGCATAAATGAGAGATTGCTTGGTACTTAAGGCTAAGGGAAGGGAGGATAAGCAAGTTGCCACTAGTGGTTTAGATGTGCATCCTTAAAAGAAGAATAGGTTCTATGTCCTCCAAGCTAAAAATAATCAAGAGTGATCTCATAAAATATTGCTATCGATATGTGTTTTAAGCTTTATCTAGATTCCGGTGTTGCTTGTCTTTTATGACTTGATAGATTTGATATGATAGACTTTGATGTTGACTTTAGTATGAATGAGCTTTATTGTTGATTTTATGTTATAGATGGTGTTTAGAAAGTCAACCTAGGCTTACTCCCAAAGGGGAGATGGTGTGCCTAGATAGCTAGGCCATTGTGAGTTTATCTGTGGCCATGATTTCTTTATATGCATGTTCATGAAAAAGTTTAGGTCTTGATAGAAATGACTTATGTGAATTGTTTTTCCTCATGTGCTAGTGCATTGAGTAGAATTGCCTATTTTACTTCATGAGATGAATTAATGAGCATGCCTTAGTTTGGAGATGAAAGATTCCTCCTTGAATAAATTCTTTTGAGAATAAATATCATATGAGCTCCATGAGTGTATGTTGAGCATGTTTTATCTAGGATATGGTAGTTCCTCCTTGAAGATGAGTAGATATAGAATTTCATGCATTTTGGGTTGTTAGATGTAGTTCCTACTCCCTTGTGTTGCATTGAGTATGTTTAGCTTGGAGTTGAAGTTTTCCTCCTTTGTTTATGTACATTTAGATGAGTTTCATGCATGATTGGTTGCTAGTCTAGAGTTGTGACCTTAAGGAGTTCCTACAATGTCATTAGAGGACGAATATTTCCAAGAGGGAGATGTTGTAACACCCAGAAACTAGTAAGCTAAACTAGAGTCTTATGTGAGGGTTCTAGAGATTGTCGTGAGGGTTAGAATTGTGAATTTAACCTCCCATACTTACGATGATGTAACGCCCTTCAAAATGAAATAGGATATTTAGAGCTTCACATGCGTGTTAGTAGTTGATAAACTTGTATAAATGTTTGAAAATGAGTTTATAGGTCAGTTTAGTTGAATTTGGAATTCAAACGTCAAGGGACGACCAAGACATTCGGAAACTAGTCTTTTACGTGTTGGTGTGTTCTAGTAAGTTGTTCATGTTTTTATGTGTTGTTTGGAGTCTAAAATCAGTGGAGGTGACCCTAGAGTGTTAATAAATGTTTGTAGGGTCAAAACGTTCGGATACGACTCCCCGAGGGCCACCCTAAGGGTCCCCGAGGAGGACCCCAACTTTGGCCAAGCAAGCTGCCAAGGCAGCTTGAAGTTGTGCTTGGAGGGAGCATGTCCACGTCGCGGACTAGCTCCACCAAGGGCCAAATGTTTGGTCCGCATCGCGAACGTGTCGCGGACTCTACTATCTCGGATTTTAATTTATGAAACTTGTGGGAATACCTCCGCGTCGCGGACTTGTTTCCCGACGAAATCTGCGAAAATAAAACTCAAGTTTGACTTGTTTAAAAAGGTCCAACTAAGTGAGGGGTAGTTTGGGTACCTTGGGTTATTGTTTTAAGTATTTTTAAGTATATTTAAACATTTAAAGTCATTCTCCTAAATTCAAAACCCTCCCTCTCTCAAAACTCTCTCAAAACCCCATGGAAGCTCAAGGTGAAAGATGGAGCTAGGGTTGATGGTGGCTACTTATTTCTTCTTCAATTTCGTTTGGTTCTTGATGATTAAGGTATGGGGATCCTTTATCCTTGATTATTCTTTCTTTCAAGGAGCCCAATCAAAACGTTTGCAAGGTTTTCCAAATACACAAAACCCTATTTCGAATTCTAAGCATGGGTTCTTGTATTAAATGATTTTAAATGATGTTTCATGTTGTTAGTAATGATTATTGATGGTTTTAAGAAAGAAATCTTCATGAACCCATGTCTTCTCAAGTTCTTTAAATTTGGCCTAAAGTGGGTCTATTGATTTTGAGTAATTGAAGAAGGATTATTGAGTGATTTGATGTGGGCTGTTCTTATATGATCTTAGCTATGTTGAATTGATGGAAATTGTATTTGAATTGTATAATGTGAGGTAGTAGCCTTGAATGGTCATAAATTGGGATTTAGCCTTTATGTTGGTTATTGGATATTGTTTAGCTTAGCTTGTATAGTTGAATGATGTTATTATCATTGTTATTGTATTGTTAATTGTTGGAATATGAGGATGATTAAGATAGCTATGGAAAGAAGGTAAGTTGACCAAACTTGATGAATATTGTATAATTGGCATGGAATTGAGTATTATGGCTTATGGCCTTTGAAAGGTTGTGAGATGGCTTGATCTATTAATATTGCTATAATTGTTTCTTAGGTTGGATCCACCTTTGGTGGAAGTGTTGCTTGTTGCTTTTGAATTATGATTGTAACCATGAAGGGCATTATAGGAGTATTATTGTATTGTTGTGTTTTTATATATAAATGAAGCTATATGTAAGGTTCTATATGAGGCTATATGTAAAGTCCTATATGAAGTTGTATGTAAAGTTTGTGTGATGCTATAATGTGAAGATGCTCTAATGGTATTAAAGTGATATTGTATAAAGTGTTATTATGCTAATGTGAAAGCATGTTTCTCTTGAAATGACGTATATATGTGATGATGTTGGATTATGAAGTGTCCTCAAATGATAATGTTGTGACTTGATTAGTAGACTAAAGTGTCTCTTCTTGTTACTTAAAGTCTTGAATGCATGAATGTGTGAAGTGGGCTAGAACTAAGAAATGGTGCCCTTTCTATAAATGCTAAAAGAGGAATTCTAGGAAAAAACTTGAATCGGCAGAACTAAGAAATGGTGCCCTTTCATAAGTCTAGCTTTCCTAAGTAAATGTATAACCTTGAAGGATGGGCCTTAGGGCGATGTTCC